>JBAMCF010000301.1:0-18925 GCA_037075285.1 Drosophila lutescens
TGTTGCGAGGCTAATAAGAATGTAGCCGCGCGCTAACTGTCCAATTTCAAAAGTCGAGTTATTTGAATTCAAAATCTGTTAATTTAAATTCACTGTAAAGTTGTTCAACACTGTTAGTCAGTGTCATATCTAGATTATAGTATTGGAAAACTTGAGAATGTAAGAATAAGAAGTGACGCTATTAGAAGTGAAAGAGCGGCAAACCACAAGTGTAAGCTAAAATGTTATTAATTTGATTAATTGTGAACTGATTTGAATTTGAATAAAGATTTCAGCTATCTGTATGCTGTGAACCAGAGCTCGAAATAAGTGGAAACCCTCTGGGACCGTGAGTGTCCCAACATTCTGAAATACTTAGCCATCTGGAAAACTCGGTGCCAAGGGTGCACGTGCTTTCGAGAAAGCATTCTTTTACCAAGGGTGTAAAGGAGTGAGGTCAGAGTATACACGATAGTGATCATAGAGAGCCAAGTTCGTAAGTTTCGACGACTTTGGCTGAGTTGCGCAGTAGTACTTGTGCAGAGAGTGACGTCACAAGTGCGAAATGGATGATGCAATTGGACGCGGATCTGGTGAACAGTATTCACACGCCGCGGGATATGGAGCAGGTTCAGTTGGAAACGCAGGATGCAGTTTCACTGGGCCATTCAGAGGTTTTGAGGACGAGAATGTATCCAGACAAACTGTGATTCACTCGAATCAGTTTGTGTCGCTTGAGAATGCGAGCACACCGGTCACGTTTAATCATGTCGGTTACGACGCTTCGCAGAATTGGGCAGGGCAGCAGTTCATACAGCAAGTGAACATGAATGCGCAAAGGGCCACGCCTCCTTATGCTGATAGGAGGGCGGCGCCAGAATTTATACCGAACGCATTTTCTTATGCTAATCTTCAGGGAAACAACGCAGGGCAGTTCATACCGACAAATACCGCAGCGCAATGCGGACCGCCATGTAATACTGTCGGATTCATGCCACCAAACAACGCACCAATGTTTGTACATCAAAATGGTGCCGCAGGGTTCGTTCCGCCAGCTAGTGGACTGGGTTTTGTACCACAGCCAAATGCCGCTTATAATGCTGGACTCAATGCTGGTAACGTTGGAGCAGGAAGACATATGCCACAGTTTGCCGGCACACAGCTTCCACACGCAGGATCATCGGGATTCACATTAACACCAGCGCAAGTTGCATCGCGTCAGGTCGTATCACGAGACCTGCCAGTTTTTACCGGAAAGCCCGAAGAGTGGCTATTATTTATAAGCAATTATGAACAATCAACCGAGAGATGTGGATTTACCAACGAAGAGAATCTAATCAGACTTCAGAAGTGTCTGAAAGGATCTGCGCTAGAAGCCGTCCGGGGAAAGCTCATGATCCCAGCTATGGTACCTTATGCTATTGGAACGCTAAGGATGTTGTACGGGCGTTCAGAGATAGTGCATGCTAGCTTGCAACGGAAGCTAAAAGAAGAACCGCCCATTAAACCCAACAACTTGGAATCCGTGATTCGTCTGGCACTGGCAGTCCAGAATTATTGTGCCACAATGATGTCAGTTGGACTACAGGAATACCTCAATGATTCTTCTCTGCTGAACGATTTGGTTGCTAAGTTGCCAAGTGATCTTAAGCTGGATTGGGGCAGACATCGCTTAGCATCTGGTGCCGCCAATTTGACCACGTTGGACAAGTGGCTTTTTGGTATAGCGATGTGCGCAACGATGGTTGCACCCTATGAATGTCACTCAACAGAGAAGGATAAAAGTGGAAGGTATTCAAAGGAGCGCCTGCTTGTGCACGACATGCTGGAAAACAATGACGTCGGCGAGTCGAAGGCACACGTCACAGAAGAACATCCTTGTCCAGAATGTGGCTGCGACCATGGCCTGGCAAATTGCAAAGGATTCTTATCCATGCCCACCAAGTCGAGAGTGGAATTTATTAAATCCAAGCGACTTTGTTTTTGTTGTTTTGGAAAGCATATTGTCCGTAACTGCAGAGTAAAGAAACTTTGCAATATCGATGGATGTAAGTTACCGCACAACGTGCTGCTGCACTACCCGAATACTGAAATTAAGAGCGAGAATTGCAATGACAAGGAGGAGAGTCATGCAAAAACCGGCGGATCCGAGACCAGCGAGTCTACGGTTTTCTTCCATGAGAAATCAACAACGAAGGCTCTGTTCCGTTATATACCAGTGACATTACACAATAATTCCCGTAGCATAGACGTTTATGCTCTAATCGACGAAGGTGCATCATGCACGCTAATAGAACGATCGTTAGCCGATGAGCTAGGGCTTGACGGACCAGAGGAGCAGCTTTGTCTAAAGTGGACTAGCGACGTGACCCAAAGCGAGTCAAAATCGAAGATCGTCAGCGTCTGTGTTTCTGCTGAGGGTCGACCGGAAGTAAGATATGTACTTAAGGGAGTGCGCACTGTAAGCAACTTGGATCTTCCACTGCAAAGCATCGATGATCAGACACTCAAGGAACGTCAGCATTTGAGTACGGTTCCGATCTCAACATACAAAGATGCCAAGGCGCAAATTATCATCGGCCTGGACAACATTAAGATCAGTGTGCCGCTGGAGGTACGTCAAGCTGAAGATGATGATCTTATTGCTGTTCGATGTAAATTAGGATGGGCTGTGTATGGCCGCCAAGGACCGGAAAATGACACGCCGCCGCGTGTATTGCATATCTGCCACTGCGGTACGCGCAAACTTGACGAAGCTATGAAGGCGTTCTTCTCGTTGGAATCATTTGGCGTGAGCATTCCTAAAAAACCGCTGCGATCTAAGGAAGACGAACAGGCGCTAAAGATAATGGAGGCAACTACAAAGTACATTTCCAACGAAAGTCGCTGGGAGACTGGGTTGTTGTGGAAATATGACAAAGTCAATATGCCCGATTCGTACCCCATGGCTCTCAAAAGGCTCAAGTGCCTTGAAGCAAAAATGTTAAAAGATCCGAAGCTGAAAACGTTCTTGAATGATACCATGCAGCACTACGAGGAGAAGAGATACATTCGCAAACTGGAAAAATGGGAGTTGTCTAACAATCCACGTTCTTGGTATCTTCCTATATTCACGGTAACAAATCCCAACAAGAAGAAGACACGTCTGGTTTGGGACGCAGCAGCGCAAGTGGACGGCATATCACTAAACGACACGCTTTTAAAAGGACCAGATATGTTGGTGTCCTTGATGGGAGTGCTGCTGCGCTTCAGAGAACGCCCTGTAGCGGTATCAGGCGATATACGGGAGATGTTTCACCAAATTAAAGTTGGTGCTATAGACCAATTTTCCCAGAAGTTCTTATGGCGTAATGGAGAAACTAATCGTCCACCGGATACATTCGTAATGCAGGTGATGACGTTCGGCGCTGCATGCTCGCCGTCACTTGCCAACTTTATATTGAGGCGTAATGCAGAGAGATTTGGTGAAAGTCATCCAGAAGCCGTCAAAGCTATTTGCCGAAACACGTTCGTTGACGATTGGTTGGAGTCAGTTGATACAGAGGAACAAATGGTTCAACTGGCGAGCAGTATTAAGGATATTCACGCGAAGGGTGGATTCGAAATGAGAAATTGGCTTTCGAACTCCAAGCGCGTCGTACGCTCTCTGAATGACGTTTATGAAGCACCGCCAAAGTATCTTGGCACACAGGACGAACTGCAGGAGAAAGTGTTGGGAATGTGGTGGCTGCCCGAGTCTGACATGTTAACGTTTGTCATTAGGCCTGAGTTGCTGCAGAAGTCGTCAGCTGGCTATAATACGAAGCGCCGAGTGTTGAGTATCGTTATGTCCATTTTCGATCCGCTCGGGCTTCTTGGATTCTTTAACGTGCGTGCCAAAATTATTCTACAAAATATTTGGAGGTCTGGTGTGAGCTGGGACGACGCAATCAAGGAACCGGATGAGATTGACTGGATGAAATGGCAAGCCTTGCTGCCAAAATTGAGCGATCTGCGCATTCCTCGCTACATGTCATGCTTGAGTAATGTTAAGAGCTTGCAACTACATATGTTCGTCGATGCTAGTTTGGATGCTTACGCTGCAGTTGCATATTTGCGAGTCGATCTTGGAGACGAAATCAGATGTTCCCTACTAGCATCGAAAACCAGAGTAGCGCCTTTGAAACCCATATCAGTACCACGAATGGAATTAATGGCAGCGGTTTTGGGATTGCGCTTGGCCAAGTGTTTGGAGTCTGAGCTATCAACCGAAATTGAGAAACGCGTATTCTGGACTGATGCTCAAGATGTTCTGTTCTGGATAAAATCCGACGCTCGCAAGTACCCGCAATTCGTAGCTTTGCGTGTTGGAGAAATTCTTGAAGGTTCCGAAGTTGGTGAATGGCGCTGGGTACCCTCGGAACTAAATGTAGCGGATGATGGTACAAAATGGACAAAAGGTGTTGAGGTAAATAGTTCAATACGATGGTTTTCCGGACCGAATTATCTGCTGCAGGATGAGTCGGAGTGGCCACTGGGAAAAGAAATATCTAAAACCAGAGAGACTCAAGTATTGTACCACAAGGAGGAAAGTAAGAAACAAGTCTCGCCGCTGGCAGCTGTTATGCCGGATCCATTACGTTTCAGCAAACTGGAGCGTCTGCGTGCTGCCCAAAAAAGAGTGTTAGACTTTTTACGTCTTCTTCCTGTGAAACCGCATTTACGTTTACTGGAGTAGACTACTTTGGACCGATTGAAGTTGCTGTAGGAAGGCGTCGCGAGAAGAGATGGGGAGTTTTATTTACCTGTCTAACAGTTCGCGCTGTTCATTTGGAACTAGTACCTTCTCTCTCTACGGACTCATTTTTGTTGGCTCTAAAACTATTTACTGCTCGCAGAGGTGTGCCCCTTAAGTTGCTATCCGATAATGGAACGAATTTTCGGGGAGCCAGCAGAGTACTCGCGCAAGAGATCGAGCGTATATCAACGTCAGCAGTGGAAAGCAAGTACCCGGAGATGTCGTTTACCTTTATTCCTCCGGGATCGCCTCATATGGGCGGCTGCTGGGAGCGTATGGTACGTTCTACGAAGTCAATACTGACGGAAATTCTGTCGAAAGCCGGACTGCGCGAGGAAGTATTGCGCGCTGCGTTGGCCGATGTCGAATGCACCTTAAACTCAAGGCCGTTGACCTATATTCCGTTGGAATCGGAAAATTCGGAAGCTCTGACACCAAACCACTTCTTGGTTGGTAACTCCAGTGGTCTACGGGAACGCGGTTCGATGGAAGCTAACGGATTAGGCTTAGCCAAGCATTTCCGCATCGCTGGTCAACTGGCAGATTGTTTCTGGAAAAGATGGATTCGAGAGTATCTACCCACCCTGACGAGACGTACAAAATGGTTTCAGCCGAACCCAGCTCCAATTTCCGTGAATGACGTGGTTCTTGTTGTTGATGAAACAAGCAAGCGAAACACCTGGACAAAAGGGATCGTCGTGGATGTTCATCTGGCGAAGGATGGACAAGTTCGTAGCGGTGTTGTGCGTACACCCGGAGGACTCGTTACTCGCCCTGCAGTCAAACTGGCTAAATTGGACATCATAAGGATTGGTAATACTCAGCGTAGTCACGCAGAAGAATCACGAGGTGGGGAATGTTGCGAGGCTAATAAGAATGTAGCCGCGCGCTAACTGTCCAATTTCAAAAGTCGAGTTATTTGAATTCAAAATCTGTTAATTTAAATTCACTGTAAAGTTGTTCAACACTGTTAGTCAGTGTCATATCTAGATTATAGTATTGGAAAACTTGAGAATGTAAGAATAAGAAGTGACGCTATTAGAAGTGAAAGAGCGGCAAACCACAAGTGTAAGCTAAAATGTTATTAATTTGATTAATTGTGAACTGATTTGAATTTGAATAAAGATTTCAGCTATCTGTATGCTGTGAACCAGAGCTCGAAATAAGTGGAAACCCTCTGGGACCGTGAGTGTCCCAACAACTATTTTGCTTTACCCATTTGGTACATTGTAAAAAATATTCTGGGGACATATGGCATATCAGCAGAAAGGTATTAAAGCGTAGATTATATATATATAAATTAAACCAATGCACCCCACAGTTCAAGAGTTATTTCAATTCAATCTTTATTTTCAATTTTTATTATAAAAGTTGACAAAAAACTCTTATTTGTTGATTTTTATAATAAAAATTGAAGCGTAAGAGTTATTTGTCAACTTTTATAATAAAAATTTGAATAGGTTAACTCTTATTTACGATCCCTGCTTCTAAGTGCAGTACAAAGATAATCCCATCGCAGTTCCTGAGTATTTTTGTGGTACCTCCAGTAGAATTCTCTCGCTTTTCTATCAAACAGAAGGCTAGCATTGCTGCTTAGGATCGAAAAGTTTCCTTCCAGCGTTTGTCTGGTGAGACCCTCTACTCGGCAAATAAAATTGTCGACACTGAGACCTTCAGAATTTCCACTGAACCTCAATTTCCAACTATTTAAAATATGGCCTACTTTGTCGGGCATCGGGCTTAGGTCTGAATGAACACTCCTGAGCCAGTCCCAAAAGCTGCTGCCCCGACGCACAGTGGGTCCAATAGCCCTTCTAGCGGAATTTAATTAATAACTCGAGTAAATGAATAAATCTTTCAATGAAACTTTGTACCTACAGTTTTTAGCTTATTTTACGTAAATCCCCCAAATGCATTGTTATTTCCCACAGCCCCCATACAAATGTTAAAAAAAATTCATATACATCGAGTGTAAATGAGTGATTTTCTTAAATTGGTAAGTTTCAGTTATATTTTTTTAGTTTTAACAAATGTGTTTTCTTACATATTTAATGTGACATTTAATCTGAATCAGAACAATCAGAATCATTATTAATTTTTGAAAAATTGATAAGATGTCCAGCAACGACCTTATCAAAATTGGCCAATTTTTTGTTACATCATAAATGTTATTGTCTGATAAGTTTTTGTTCTTTAAAATTCTTCCAAACACAACTTCGTTTAGCACTAACAACTTTTTTGATGCGACATTTTCCCCAAACCACATGGAAAAAAGTAAGCGCTTACAGACTGACATTTAACCTAAAAAATGCAACAGACTTAACAGTTGGACGTAGTTGGTAATCATTTTGGACATTTTCACATTACAAGGACTGACACTAAAATTAGCTTGAATACGATTGAATAACGTTAGTTATAGTCCAATAAAGTTGGTAAACTTGGTAAAAGCAACTTACAAATAACTCATTTTTTACCTACATATGGAAAGGCAGGTCACGAACTTACAATTTATATTTTAAGGAAGCAAAAGTTATTATTATTAATAAACTGTAATTTATCCCTTTATTTTATGTTTAAACACGACAATCGGCGACGACGACGAGAGCTCCCACGGCGACGCACAGTGGCGCCTTTTGACTTTTTTTTGCTAATAAATCATAGCTTTTGAACCAGTAGAGATAATTGAGTGATGTAAACGGCATTTGATAGATAATTTATCTACCTTTAAAATGCATGATTGAGACATGGAAAGGACGTGGTAGAGGAGTACTTACAAATCGGCAAAGTCATAATTTATAAACAAACTCATTTTTTTCCGACAAAAAAATGGTAATACTCTAGTTTACGGTCCTCACCCCCAAAATTCGCGAAAAAATTATCCTCGACGGACCGCGAATTCTTAAGAATTTACATGCAATAAAAAAAGCGCGGACTGCCATAGTTCTCTTGTAATCGAATTTCAAAGATACGTGTTTTGCTATAAAAATAAAGTAGCCTTTTCTATGATTTTGAAGGGTTTGCTATAAAAAACGTAAGGGCTTTTCATCCCTTGTCAAAATAATAGGCGTTCAGAAAAATTCGAGCAAAATGTGAACATTTTTTTATAGCAGGCCAGACGCCACAGCCGTGAATTAAATATCCTCGATGGACAGCATTCCTTAAGAATTCGCGTTACACAATGTAATTTTTTTTTTTTATTTAATCATTAACATTATTCCGCACCTCCATATCATATCGGGAATTAAACAATTTGACTAATTTCCTTCAACGTATGCATCTGCTGGATCCTAAATAATTAAATATTTATGAGAATATATTTGATGTACGTTTTTAAACTAGGAAACTAAAAATTCGTAAACGTAAAAATTAATAAAAATCGTTCAAAACAAATTAGGCATAAAATTTAAAAAAAAATCGCGCGATTTGGATTGTATAAATCGGCTATCGCTGTAAAGATGCCGTGAATTAAAGTGGTGTGGTCTTTATGTTTTTTCTGAAAGGAGAAACGAGCCAGGTAGCCTTCATAATGCTCCTTTTTTCTTCCATAATGCGGAATAGTAGCTTTCAGATCCCGCCACAAGCGCTCGATTTTTTGGGTATTGGCCTTAGACACGGGATCGACCAAATTTAAGGAGTGGTTAACCGTCAAACCCTTTGTCGCCTAAGCAATTATAAGCCCTCCAACAAACGGAGACAATGGTGGTCCCGTTGGCGATGTTCTCCTGGATTAGAGGAATGAGGGTCTCCTTGGAGCGGTCTTCGACCGCAGCCAAGAAAAATTGTCCGGACTCACGGTCGATACCTCCAAACACCCATTGGCCCTCTATGACTCGTCCACAGTTATATTACCTTCTACCAATCTTAGTTTCATCAACTTCAACGGTTTTTCCATAGCCTCCGATAATGCATTTGTTGTTTTTTTAGGCCAATCTGTATAAATTTCACGAAGGAAGCTTGAATAGTCCGCAACTGTTTGGGATGCCCAACCAAGTTCATCCTCCAGAAATTTAAAGGTCGACCCCTTAAGCTCCCAGGCAATAAACTTGCATATCTCTACGAAAGACAAGTGCGCCTTTGCAAAAAATGTGTTGCAGTATGCACTTTCCTAAAAAAACATAATGTTTTTAAACTTCTTAAGTAATGAAAGCAATGCAAACCCTTAAATCGCATTGTCTTTTTATTTTCTTCTGATTGCTACGGGTGGGTTCTTGGTACCGGCGCCGGCATTCCCACATTGGTCTCTCACCATCCTTAAAAACAAGGCTAGCCAGTTGGAAGCAGGTAGGACAGGTCCTTTTTTTCAAAAAGACTCCGTGATTTTGTAGAAAAAGGAAAATATCTTCCTTGTCCATACTTAAGAAACTGCCGAAAGTAACGTTGAACAACTCGCACATAGACATTTTGTAGTTGCGTTGTGAAAATTAGAAAATCATTTAAAAGTCAATAAGTTTTTATGGCAAGTCGTTGAAAAGGCTACTTTGTTTTTTATAGCAAACCCCTCAAAATCATAGAAAAGGCTACTTTATTTTTATAGCAAAACACGTATCATTGAAATTCGATTACAAGAGAACCATGGCAGTCCGCGCTTATTTTATTGCATGTAAATTCTTAAAAATTCGTGGTCCGTCGAGGATAATTTTTTCGCGAATTTTGGGGGTGAGGACCGTAAACTAGAGTATTACCAAAAAAATTGTTGTAAAAAATTTTATTTTTGTAAACATATTCTAAAAATAATTTAAAAAATTTTTTTTTTTTTTATCGTTGAAATCAAACTAATTTTTATTCCAAACATTTCAGAAAAAAAAATAAAACTTATATTTATTAAAAAATATTAACACAGTAACTTATTTCCTGAAAAAAGGTCTTGATTTTACCAGGGATGCACCCAAATACAGCATTTGGAACCACGTCTTTATACCCGTTACTCGTAGAGTAAAAGGGTATATTGTATTCGTGCAAAAGTATGTAACAGGGAGAAGGAAGCGTTTCCGACCCCATAAAGTATATATATTCTTGATCAGGATCACTAGCCGAGTCGATCTAGCCATGTCCGTCTGTCCGTCTGTCCGTCTGTCTGTCTGTCTGTCTGTCTGTCTGTCTGTCTGTCTGTCCGTCTGTCCGTATGAACGCTGAGATCTCGGAAACTATAAAAGCTAGAAGATTGGTATTTGGCATGAAGATTCTTGGAGTTCCTACGCAGCGCAAGTTTGTTTCAAAAGGGTGCCACGCCTCCTCTAACGCCCACAATCGCTTATATACGATTTTAAAAATTTCAATATTTCGGAAAAGTAAAAATGCAGTTTTATTGTGTTTATCAATACCTATCGAAATGTAGAAGAAATTTTTCAAATCGGACCATTCGTTAAAAAGTTATGCGTGTTCAAAGTTTCTATCTCCATCTCCCTCGCACTCCCTTTACCTGAGTAACGGGTATCTGATTGTCGGGGCACCCGACTATAGCGTTCTCTCTTGTTTTAACTTATTTTGCCTCAAACAGCTGAAATCGCAAACAAACGCAGCTAGAACTTTGGACCTTTAGCAAATAGCGAATAACCATGAGATGCGGATATCGAACTGTTATTTGTTTTTACCTAATTTGTACCTAATGAACACACCAATTAGGGAAACCAAACATCAGGACCATGTGATACTTAGTTTTTAAGATATTCCACCTAGAAGTGGCCTAAATTGGTTTTTTTTTAAAGCGAAAAATTTGTCAAGTTTGAAGGGGCGTATGTTTTGAAAAAAAAATGTGATGGTTATGGGGTTACATATTTAAAAAGAGGGATCAATTATCCTTCGAATGGTGTTACAACCTTCTAGGACGAAATCGAGATTTTGATTTATTGCACGTTTTTTGGCCAAGGGCGCCACTGTGCGACGTTTGGAACCTCCTGGTGCCACTTGTTTTTCGCCTGGAGGCTGGAGACATACTCCCGGGACCATCGCTGCCAAAACCTGTGCCTGAGAGACGAGACACTGCGCCATCGTCGTAAGCAGGTTGGGCTGACTTGGTCCGGGAGCGCTGCTGAGGGTGGAGCTAGGAGGGGCCCGCCGATCAGGAGATGGCCTGAGCTTAGGGCTTCGCCGTCGTTGGGATCTGTGCTGATCGATCCGAGGGGCCTGGAGTTGAGAACGACCTTCACACTGGTGAGGAGAGTTCCGAGCTCCTCCGCGGTCAGGATGTCTTCGCCGACCGTCCGAAGAAACAGGTGCTTTGCAGACTTCACAGCTGCCTCTTAAAGTCCGCCGAAGTGAGGTGCTCTGGGCGGTATGAACTCAAACTCGCAAGCTTCTTAATGGCAAACCGGATTTTTCTGCAAATCTAACGGGACTTTCTAAAAATAGAACGCGAAGCGTGAACACGTGTTCAATTTTGCAGCGCAGCGGCATTTCGTCAAAACTAAGTTGAATTTTAAAGTGGTCAAACGTTCGCAAGAGAGGTCCGAATTAGTTTATTTAAAATGAACTTTAAAGTTTCAGGTATTTACTTTAATAAGTTCTTTTTGTGAAATTAATCTGTTTGATTTGTTTTTTTTTGTGTATGTTTGATTATTAATCCTTTATTTATGTATTATGTGAACGTCATTTTCATGTTTAAATAGACTTTTAGTTATGTTACCCCCCGATCCCCCCTGTAGGAGTGTTATCAGAGTATTTGTCAATGTTTGAAGGTAATAAAAACGTTAAGTGTAGCTGCTAATATTTGCTAATTTGTGTGTATTCATTAATAAACTCATGCTGTCTTACTGTTTTCAAGGTCAAATTTCCGACGCAGTCTGCAGCACTTCCTTTCCTTTTGAGATGTTTCTTTTGTGTTCGTCAATTGTGTTTGTAGACAATTTTGGATATTCTTTTTATCGTTAATTTTTATGTTATCGTTTTCTATATTTCTTAATCTTTTTTGCACTCAAATGGAAACCAAATTTTTGTTTTTTATGATTTAAATATTATGTTGTCAAAAAAGTCTTGCGGTATTTTCGCTAGTTGGCGCTGAAAGCGCGTAGTTCTTGTTTTATTCGTCGCATCTGGTCATAATATACCTTTTTGGAAAGCTCATTTCACGCGCTAACACGTGTTTGATGGATTGTCTTTTCTTTAAAGTTGTTCGTGAGTTATAGCGTCGCAATCATGGAGCAAAATAAAGAGAAAATACGTCATATTTTACAGTACTACTACGATAAAGGCAAAAATGCATCTCAAGCCGCCAATAAAATTTGTGCAGTTTATGGTTCCATTTTCACCGCACAACGATGGTTTCAACGTTTTCGTTCTGGTGCAGAGGTGGTACAAGAAGGAAGGCATGTCGTAGAAAATTGCGATAAAACCGGCATAGTAGTAGCCGTAGCATCGGTCAAGAGCTTGGCTTAAGTCATCAAGCCGTTATAAACCATTTGAAGAAGCTTTGAGTCACTTAAAAGCTCGATGTTAAAAAAGAAAAAAACAATATAATAAAAATACCGCAGGGCTTTTTTGACAACCCAATACATTGAAGGAACTAGAGAACCTCATTTGTTTATATTTCGAAAATCTTGTGGAGAGGGGGAGAGGAGTTACACATTCACAAATTTATACTGAAGATAATTTAAATATACATATTTTGGATGCTAATAATGAAATTTAGCACTGTAACTTCACTGGAAGTATCTTTGCGCATCATCGCCATATAAGCCATACTAAGGTGCTATGTGAGCTATAGGATAGAGTCTTCCGATGTAGCCAATTTTTTTACTCCATATTTTCAATATTCTTTTAGATTTTTGAGGAAATTTGAGGAAATATTTATGGCCGCGGCTCCATACAAGCCCAACCAGTGTGCAGTGGTAAGGTCAGACACTAACTCTAAGTGGACCGCTTTGGACGCAAAACATACAAACAATGCCACGTATGATTTGTACGGTGGCTTACCACGGATACGATACGTTGTGTTAAATGGGCCACAAAAATCAACACCACAGATTTTAAAAGGGCGGAGAGCTCGAAGTCTGATGGCAAGTTCCCCATGATTTGCGTCAAGAGTTGCGGCTGCACCGAAGGCAACGAATGCAAGAACGAACTGTTCTGCGGCAAACTTCCGGCGCATTAACCAACCATATCTTTTCTCGCAACAAACTTACAAGAGCTCGAGGGCTATCATGACAATTTGTAACGTGCAGGTAGGACACGTAAGTTTTAACAAACTGTGAGCCTTTCGACAACAACAACGAGTATTTGGCTTCGTACGGGATAGGAGCATTCAATAACCGACCCCCAACTCGCAGCAATGTCGAGAAACACCAATCTAATTTTTCTCCTGGAGAAGAGGGCTTAGTTTTTGAATATTCGTTGCTACCGGTTTATTTTTCCGAATTTTGCATATGTCGTCACTGAACTCGTGAGACTGGATAAGTTCCACCATTTTCTCGAACGCAAAATTTAGTTCTCTTGGATAATACTTTTTTCAAAGGGCTGCGACACTTTCTTGCACCTTTGAATAAACCGAAAGACCCACACGAAAACTCTTAGAAGCCTTATGTGCGACGAAAAAGACTCTAATTTCTGAAGCACATAGTTGGGCTCTGGAATTACCACAAGCGCCAATGCTGATTTGCGTAATTCCATCAACACGACATCAGCAGGTACTTCAAAGTGTCGATTTACAGGCCAATCTTTTTCAGCATCAAGCAAAAATGACGGCCCAGCGAACCAAATGGAAGCTGTGAGTTCCTCAACGTCACACCCCCGTGACACGATGTCCGCTGGGTTTACTTTCGTGGGGACATGTCGCCAAATTGCTTTTTCCGACCACTCTTGGATCTCTGTAACTCGGTTTGAGACGAAAACCGACAACGACGAAGGATGCGTTTTGATCCAATGCAGAGTGATCTCCGAGTCCGTCCATGGGAACACCTTTGTGATCGGAAAATTAAACAATGGTCTTACACGATTATAAAGATCCGCTAGAAGGTTAGCTGCGCACAACTCTAGGCGGGGCCAAGTTTTCGTCTTGAGGGGAGCTACTTTGGATTTTGCCGTCAATAAAGATACTTTTAAACCTTCAGCGGTACTAGTGCGAACGTAGATGCACGCTCCATATAAGCGTATAGAAGCGTCAGCGAAACCATGTATTTCTGCCGGGACATTGGCGTCTGTATGAACGAATCGCGATACCTTGATCTTGGGCAGCTGCAACAGCGTTCCCTTAAAATCTTCCCAAGATGTCTGCAGTTGCATCGGCAGCGACTCGTCCCAGTCTAACTTTTGAAGCCACAGTTCCTGCAACAACATTTTTGCCCTAGTCACTAGAGGACACAATAGGCCAAGCGGATGGAAAAGTCGGGCAGTCACCGACAGTATGTTTCGTTTTGTCGCACGAAGATCCAGGCAAGAGTCATCCAACCGAAATTTAAAGTAATCTTTACCCGGCAACCAAACCACGCCAAGGGTTTTAGTTACGTCCGAGTCTGCCGTTAGCGGCATGACAGCGCTTTCAGATGCGGACAACTCTGGGCAGTTAGAAAACCACTTTGCCAATTCAAATCCTGCCTCTTGCAATACCTGAGAAACTTCGTCTCGAAGGCTTAACAGGTCCTCAACGCATCTGGCGCCAGTCAACAAATCGTCAACATAAAAGACATTCTGAATGACCTTGGCGGCTTTTGGACACGAATCCTGCACGATCTCTCCAAGCCGCATTAAACACCGAATCGCCAGATAGGTTGCTGGCGAAGTTCCATAAGTCACGGTGTTCAGCTTGAAGATTTTTAGAGACTCAGATGGATCTCGTCTCCACACTATGAGCTGAAAGTTTCGGTCAGCTTCGTCTACCATTACTTGACGATACATCTTTTTTACGTCTGCTGCAAGCGCAAACTCGTGCAGACTGAACCGAAGCAGGGTCGAATACAGCTCCTCTTGTATGGTGGGGCCAACCATCAAGATGTCATTCAACGCGACCTGCGTCGATGTACGGCTCGAGGCGTCGCTTACCACTCTTAACTTTGTCTAGGTGCTTTGAGGTCGCAGCACGCATTGGTGCGGAATGAAATATTGCGTCTGTCTGGAATTTTATTGTTAGTGGAAGACATGTGGCCCATTGCTTCATATTCTTCCATGAATTCCAGATACATCTTTTTTAAAGAAGGATCTTTGGATAATCTTCTTTCAAGCGACAAAAATCTACGTTTCGCAACTTCATATGATGAACCAAGAGTGTTTGGGTCAGATTTGAACGGCAGACGAACCGAAAATCTCCCGGACGACAATCTTTGAGTATTTTTCTCAAAGTGTTGCTCACAAAGTTGCTTCTCAGGAGTATGGACCTTGGCCTTGGGCGGCAAGTCCTCCACAGACCAAAATTTCTGCAGGGTTGTATCGATTGACTCCAACACTTCCTCCTGGCAGCTGAGATGTATCAACTTTTCAGTATTTCTTTTTTTTTTCTGAGGCACATCTCCAGCCTAGAACTGTTTTCTGCAAAATGGGAAAATGGGCCTGAGCCCTTGCTTTATTTGGCCGAATAGTTCAAAGAAAGAGTCTGCGCCAATAAGCATATCTATTTTTTGGGGCTTGAAGAAGAATGGATCTGCCAATTGAATATTTTCAGGCACCCCCAGCAGCTGGTGTTCACCGTTGATCCGGATGATAACCAGAAATATTTTTTAATTTTAAAATTCGGACGACAATTGACTGCTACCCACCCGCGACTTGACTATCGTGTGTATTTTCTTGTTTGCTTGAGCATTAGTTCCACCAATGCCCCGCAAGCTCAAACACACGTCCTCTCTCTTAATCTGAAGTCTCTGAGCGAGCTCATCGGTCACAAAGTTTACTTGTGAACCAGAATCGAGCAACGCTCGAGCCAAAACTAATTTGCCACTTTTTGTTTGGAAGCTCAAGATGGCTGTGGCAAGAATAACTCTATCCGATGCAGTCGCATGCGAAACATGCGACGTGGATGGGTATTCTGCAAGAGCGTGGGCTGAGGAAGAGGTGGCAACGCGAGGTTTGATGGCGCAATGGGCAGCAATGTGTGGTGTGAGGACTTACACACCCTGCATCTTTTCGATTTGCATCTTTTTACAGTGTGGCCCTTACAGAGGCAGTTAATGCATAAGGGAGCCTTTTTTGCGAAATCGAATCTTTGCTGAACTGTTAAGGCAGCAAAAGCAGTGCAATTTCCTACTTGATGTTCTGCTGAGTTGCAAGACACACATACTTCGGGATCGTCCATGGCAGCAGCAAACGAAAAACTCCTGTTTCCATTCTTCTAAGGATAAGCCTGGCTCTGCTGAATAATTTTTGGCTTACACGCTTCTTCGGCAACCATATGCTGTTAGCGCTAGTTCAGGGCCGACTCACACTCGCTCCAAAGAGGAAGCGAGGTATAATCCAACTGATCTTCCCATTTTCTTTTAGTTCCTGCATCGATGTTGCCCATTACTAAATGGACGAGGGTGGCATTCGTAATACGTTTGTCATCCCCAATGGACAACAGAGAATCGTACAGCGCTGTGACTGTGTCGATCAGGTTTATCAAGGCGGTAGCTGATGGCTGGGAAATCTTTGGCAGATTAAACAGTGTCGATATCTTGTCAAAGAAAATTAAACAATCATTATCGTACAACCGCCTTAGGCTAGCCAGGGCTTTTGGATAATTATTTATTTTCTGTAACTTGGAATGCCCTGACTGTTCCTAGCGCGTCTCCAGCCAAATACGATATTAGATGGTTAAATTTTTCGATATCGTGCAGCGTGTCATCTTTGTCAACAAAAGTTTCGAAAAGGCTTATAAAATTTTTAAATTCGGAATGTTTTCCGCTAAAGGTTGGAAGAGCGACGCTCGGCAAACGGCATTGGGGTGTGCGCGTTGCCGGCGGAGCGGAATTGTCAACGCTCCTAAGCATTGTTTCCCCGATTAGGGAAATTAGCAACGATTTTGCTATTATCGCAGTCTCTTCTAACTCTTCGCGGTACACATCATATCCATCTTTCGCTTCAATTTTATTTTGTATAAGCGAAGCATTTTCAATGTGCATATTTAGGATTTCTAATCGACATTCTAACTCAACCTAATTTAAAGAGAATCGACCCTCATTCAAACATCTTTGCGTTCGCTCTATACTCCTCATATATCCATCTCGTTGGGTTATCAACTCTTCGATGTCCTTGTTGATACTTTCTGATTTCGCCATTTTTTTTTGTTTTGGTATCGAAGAGTTTAAAATTTAATATATATATATTTTTTTTTTTAATTATATTGTATGTACAGCTGCGGTCAAAATAATAGTAGTGCCCACAGACGATTTCTAGAAACCCCAAAAAGTAACTTTAAAAACGTTTTAAAAAATTTTTTTTTAATTTTCATTGAAACTCAACTGTTTAAATTTAATAATAATAAACAACAACTTAGGATATCTCATACAACTTTTCAGAAAAAAAAAAATTTTGTTCGGTCAAAATAATAGTAGTGAAAAGTTTCAAAAAATTTCACAGCCAAAAAAAACGTTTTAAGATTGAATATTTAAATGTATATATTAGACCTATAACTAAGGTTTATTTTAGTATTTGGTGGCATATCCTTTGTTTGCAATAACAGACGCATAGCGCATATGCATGCAATTAACTAAATTTTGGCATCTCTCTAGAGGAATAGAGCTCCAAGATCTTTGTACAGCTTCCCAAAGTTGAAAGTTATTGCTTGGTTTTAATTCCGAGACTGCTCTTTTCACGTCACACCATAAATTCTCAATTGGATTGAGATCGGGTGACTGTGCGGGCCACTCCATGACATCGACCTGATTGGCTGCGAACCACTCTTTAGCGAGTTTGCTGGTGTGCTTCGGATCGTTGTCCTGTTGGAACGTCCAAACAAGAGGCATGTTCTTAGAGGCATATGGGAGCATCACGTCGTTCAAAATACTGACGTATAAATAACGGTCCATAATGGTTTTGACCCAATATATAGGGCCCACTCCATAGTATGAAAAACTCGCCCAAATCATAATTGATGATCCCCCGTGCTTTATCGTTTTTAAGGTATACTTTGGAGTAAAAGCGCATAATGGTAACTGCCGAGAGCCACGGCCTCCAAACTTAACTATTTTGGACTCATCGGACCACAAAATATTCCTCCACTTCTCCAAGGGCCAAGTCAAGTGTTCTTTTGCTAACTTCAAACGCTTGGCGACATGTTTTTTTGTGAGTAACGGCACTTTTCTTGGACTTCTTGAAATGAGGTTATTATCTCTAAGCCTCCTTCTTGTCGTTTCCAAACTAACATTTAAGTCACAACGTTTTTTTAGTGATGCAGCGGACGCGAATGGCTCGATCCTTGACTGTCTGGCCAAGCGATCCACTGATCTTTTGTCCAATATTTTCGGGCGCCCACGCGTTTCATTAGTTGGCTCATGTTTAATAGCATTTCTAACCATTGTAGAGGAGCAGCCAATAATATTTTGCACTTCTACATAAGTCTTTCCATCAGAAATTAATTTTTTAATCAGATCTCGCCTCTCGGCAGTACAGTGTTTGCCACGCCCCATGTAGCCAGGACTAAGTGTTGAGGAGGGATCTAAAAATGCTAGGGACTAATAAATAACATCCAAACGTATTGTTTAATAACACAAACCTTGTTTAAAAAGAAGTAAATTTAATTATTCTTGCTAATTTCTCTGGCACTACTATTATTTTGACTGACCCCAACACGTGCATCTTTGCAATTAAAAGCGAAAGGGAATACAATGAGAGACGAGATCCTAACATAACTGCACATTTTTAAAGAGAGGATAATTACAGTTACTTTTGAGAAAGAATGAGATGGATACGTGAAGAAATAGAGAAAATATTTAGAAAAAACTCTGTGCGCGAACGGCACTACTATTATTTTGACCGCAACTGTATGTAAATATGTACGGTTGAGGACTGCAGCGGCCAAATTTTCCAGCGGCAGCAACGGCGAATTAAAGTAGGCAGCAACTGGCGACAAGCAGCGGCTACAAAAACTTCACTGGTCCAGCTAACGGCGATTGACAACAGCAGCAGCAATGGAAATCAAAGAAACCTGCAGCTTACAAACTTCCAACAAATTAAATTGGCGGCAACAAATTGATTTGGGGGCAGCAACGACGAATTAAATTGGCAGTAACAGATAACTTTAATGTTAAAAAAAAGGCCGGCGCGATTTGTTTG
>JBAMCF010000302.1:0-42205 GCA_037075285.1 Drosophila lutescens
GTCGATGACCGGCTGTCCGAATACCATGCACCGGCCAAATCGCTGACACAGCATTTGACCGGATGCTCGAGCATAGCCGGCAAACACAGCACTTTTGCGTGGCCGCCATGAGTTAGCTTCTGTTAGCTTTAAGTCCAGAATTTGTATTCAGTTTTGTTATATATCTCGAATAAAGAGCACACTGCTCATGAGCATTACTCCGGCCATCGCCGTCAGACTTATTTATATTCGTCCACTGAGCTTAAGGCCAGGGGCATAGGGGGACAGTTATCCCCTCATCATAATCGTCAGTTGACTCATTGGTGGCCATAGTTGCCCAGCAGCCAACCCCCAACCACTTGGAAGAGAGTTACGCAGCGGCTGCCCCACATCCAGCACACCAGCGATTATAGTTGCCAGCAGCCAACTCCCAACCACTTGAACGACAGCCACACAGTGGTTACTCTTCATCCAGCACATCAGCGATCATAGTTGTCTAGCGGACAACTATAACTACACCTACGACAAGCACCCTGCCGGTGCCCTTACCTACAACAAGCACCCCGCCGGTGCCCCTTACCCACAACAAGTAGCCTGCCGGTACCCCTCACCTTTAGCAAGCACCCTATCGGTGCCCCCTCACCACTGGCCCGTACAGGAACGGTACCGCAGCCGGGCCAGCTACTAAAAGTATAATTGGCGCTCAACGTAAATTAATTTTGGAATAAATTTGAGGGAACACACCACACACACACAGAAAAAAAACATGTAGGTGAGACCCTTATTTAAATATTTTCTAATCTGCACAAGGTTATAAACAGTTAAAAAAAAATATATACGTTCTAAAAAAGAAAAAAACTTATTTTAAACTAAAAAAAAATTTTTAATTTGTTTAATTTAAAAGAACAATAACTTATTACTTATAAAAACTAATTTTGCAACTCCATGTGAAAAATAAATGCCTTAATAAATAATAAATAAAAGAGTTACAACGGACTCAGAATTTTGGAATCAGAATTTGGTTGACGATTTAGGTATTGCAGATAAATTTTTTCCCAACAAGAGTTATACAACGCATCGCTCTTATTTACGCTATATCCCAAATAATTCATATCAATTTATTATTGCTACTAGCACTATATTTGCTAGATTTGCATTTAGTGAACGGAACCACCCGTTCGCCGTCTTAAAGAAATATGACCCCGCATTCTTCGTTGTCTTTTTGTCTTTGTTGTTCTTTTGTTTAATTGCTTACGTTCGCATATCGTTAGGGTATTTAAGCCCATGAGTGCACAATTTCGTCAGTATAGAAACGCTGAACAGTACCCTAGCGATTCAGATTCCGATAGCGAAGAATCCCTTCGGGCTTCAACTCCGATAAACGCGGGAATAGACGCCCCAGCAGGTAGTGGGATGGATACCGAGCAACTTAGGCAGGTTGTGCAGGCGGCCATTGACAATGCGTTGACAGAGCAGGCCGCCTTAAATCGACAAAGGGAGGAACAACTAAGGTTAACTATCAATACACTGGCCAGCGAGGTGGCAGAGTTACGCGTGGCACCCGCCGCAGCCCAAGCACCGGCGCCGACCCCAGAAATTAAGATATACGCGGCCATACAAATCAGGGATGACGTTCAGTGTAGCGAGCCCCTCGACGCAGTCAAATGCCTACCCGAATTCGCGGGGGCACAAGAAGCGTATGTTTCTTGGAGACAGGCGGCCACGGCCGCATATCACATATTCAGACGATATGATGGTAGTTCACGCCACTATCAGGCGGTAATTATTATTAGAAGCAAAATTAGGGGACCTGCCGACGCAGTACTATCCTCATTTGGAACTGTGTAAAATTTCGACGCGATCATAATTCGTCTTGATTTTACTTACAGCGACAAAAGACCGATGCACGTCATCGAACAAGAGCTAGGCACCCTCAGGCAGGGTAGCCTAACCCTATTACAATACTACGATGAGGTTGAGAAAAAGCTGACCTTATTGACCAACAAGGTTAACATGTCCTACGAACAAAGTATGGCGAAAATTCTATGTGAAAAATTCCGTGACGACGCGCTAAGGGTATTTATTTCGGGCCTAAAACGCAGTCTCACTGACGTGCTTTTCTCGGCAAAGCCGAAGGATATGCCATCGGCCCTAGCCCTGGCACAAGAGGTGGAATCAAACCACGAGAGATATCAGTTCGCGACCACGTTCGCAAGAAGCCAAAAGGAGCGAAAGTCAAGTCCAAAGAGTCAAAGTCGTCAACAGGACAAGACACCCGCACAGGCGGAGCCACAAAATAGTGCCGGTAAAAACCCGCACTATAGCAAAACGTTTAAAGCGCAGGTCCATAATGAGCCGCGCAACAACAAGTTTCAAAATACGCAGGAGCCCATGGATGTAGATCCATCTGCCTCCAAGGTAATCCACCCTGTTCAAGTCCCTACTTATCAGAACAGAAGACCCGCAACTTCCGATCGCACGGGTAACCCAAAGAAACAGCAGAGGGTTAATCACGTCGTTCAGAACGACGAACAAGTCGTAAAATCGTATGCCGATGCTGCCTCTGTCGCAGCTGCGGGAATAAACGATGACTCAATTTACGATTACGACTCAGACACAATAAATTTTTTAGGGGAAAATCCCTGCTACCCGTCATCGGACGCAGAGTAGCGGGGGTGAACATGAAGTTCCTCATTGACACGGGCGCGTCCAAAAATTTCATTCGACCGCATAAAGGGTTGAAAGGCGTTCGCCCGGTAGAATCCAAATTCTCAGTTCATTCCATTCACGACAAGACCAAAATCACAGAGAAATGCTGTGTGGCACTGTTTAACACGAATGCCACATTTTTTATTTTACGGGATTTAGAAACATTTGACGGGATAATAGGCCTCGACCTGTTAAAACAGGCAGGGGTATCACTATGCTTGGCTTCAGGTCAGCTTAAATGGGGCACAGAGGTGGAACAAATTTCATTCCACACCTGCCCAGACGTCAACTTTACTAAGGTGGACTGCTCAGAGGCACCTCCATTAGTAAAGGGAGCGTTCCTAAAAATGCTAAAGGACAGAAAAAAGTCCTTCGCTGACCCTAATGAAGCCCTGCCATATAATACGTCGGTCATTGCTACCATCAGGACTCTCGATGAAGAGCCCATTTACACCAAATTGTACCCTTACCCCATGGGGGCGGCAGATTTCGTCAACAAAGAGATTGACGATCTGCTTAAAAACGGCATAATCCAAAAATCGGTCTCCCCCTATAACAACCCAATATGGGTTGTGGATAAAAAGGGAATCGATGAGGATGGGAACCGAAAAATGCGGTTAGTGTTGGACGTTCGCAAATTGAACGAAAGAACAATACCTGATCGTTATCCTATGCCGAACATTTCAATGATATTAGGAAACTTGGGCAAAGCCAAGTATTTCTCAACGCTGGACTTAAAGTCCGGCTACCACGAAATTACTCTCGCGGAAAAAGACCGTGAGAAAACTTCCTTCTCGGTAAATATGGGGAAATACGAATTCCGCAGACTACCGTTTGGTAGTCTGCAGGCAGCATTTTTCAGAGGACCATCGACGACATCCTACGGGAGCAGATCGGCATTACGTTGACGACGTAATCATTTTTTCGGAGGATGAGAACGCTCACATTAGGCACGTGGATTGGGTTCTTAAGAGCCTGTACGATGCGAACATGAGAGTATCGGGAGAGAAGTCCAGCTTTTTAAAAAAAAAGTGTGAGCTTCCTTGGGTTCATAGTCACCTGTAACGGTGCTACAACAGACCCAGAAAAGGTAAAGGCCATAAAAGAATTTCCGGAACCCAAAAATATTTTTGAGGTACGATCATTTCTAGGCTTAGCCAGTTATTATCGATGTTTCATTAAGGACTTTGCAGCAATAGCGAGGCCTATATCGGACATCTTGAAGGGGGAAAACGGAATAGTTAGTAGACACAGGTCACGAAACATTCCGGTTCAGTTCTGTGAGGCGCAATAACAAGCGTTCCAGAAACTACGAAATATCTTGGCATCCGACAACGTGATGCTAAGGTACCCCGACTACAAAGAGGCATTTGATCTAACGACAGATGCCTCGGCCTATGGCATTGTCCCAAGAGGGACGCCCAATAACAATGATCTCAAGGACATTGAAAGATAGGGAGGTTAACTACGCCACAAACGAGAGGGAACTCTTAGCCATAATTTGGGCACTGGCCAAGCTGCGTCACTACTTATATGCAGTCAAAGATATAAACATCTTTACTGATCATCAACCATTGACCTTCGCGGTGGCAGAATCTAATCCAAATGCGAAAATCAAACGGTGGAAAGCTCGCATCGACGAGTCCGGCGCCAAAATTTTGTACAAGCCCGGCAAGGAAAACCTCGTTGCGGATGCCCTCTCAAGACAGCAACTTAACGTTTTGGGAGAGGAAGAAGCCTTTTCAAGTGCGGCCACGATTCACAGTGAGCTGTCACTGACCCACACAATTGAGGCAACGGATAAGCCCTTAAATTGCTTCCAAAACCAGATAACTCTGGAGGAAGGTCGCTTTCCGCAAAAACGCAGCTTTGTCCTCTTTGGAAACAAGAGACGGCATGCGATCAGCTTCTCCTGCAAAGAGTCATTACTCAATGAGCTCGCAGATTTAATTGTTCCTAAGGGCGTAAACGCCATCCATTGCGATTTGCACACACTCGCAATGATACAGGACCAACTGGTACGCCAATTTCCAGCCACAAAATTTTGGTATTGTAAAAATCGTGTAACGGACATTTTCGCAGTCCCGGAGAGACGGGAAATTCTGTCCACTGAACACAACAGGGCTCACAGGTCGGCCCAAGAGAATGTGAAGCAGGTACTCTCCGAGTACTACTTCCCGAAAATGGCCAAGCTAGCTAGCGAAATCATCGCTAACTGCAAAACATGTGCTAAAGCTAAATATGACAGGCATCCCAAAAAGCAGGAGCTTGGGGAAACACCAATCCCGTCCCAGGTTGGGGAGATTTTACACATAGACATCTTCTCAACGGAGAAAAAATATTTTCTTACATCCATTGACAAATTCTCAAAATTTGCGATGGTCCAGCCAATCCCCTCTAGAACCATAGAGGACATTAAACCAGCACTGCTACAACTCTTGAATGTTTTCCCAAAAGCCAAGGTCATATATTGTGACAACGAACCATCGTTGAATTCGCACACAATTTTGTCTATGCTGGAAAACCATTTCGGCGTGAGCATCTCGAATGCACCGCCCCTCCACAGTGTCTCAAACGGACAAGTGGAACGTTTCCACAGCACGCTAATAGAGCTTGCTAGATGCCTTAAAATTGATAAAGGCATCAGTGACACCGTTGAACTAATTTTGCTGGCCACTGCTAAATACAACAAATCTATCCATTCGGTCATCGACAAGAGGCCAGCCGACGTAGTTGTAACACAATCAAGTGATCCACAGTACGAAATACAGGATAAAATAAAACAGGCCCAGGACAAGCTGAGAACAAGGGAAAATGCTTCTAGGCAAAATAGTGTGTTCAAGGTTGGCGACAAAGTCCTGGTAAAACCCAACAAGAGGCTAGGCAACAAGCTTTCACCATTATGCGAGGAGAAAACTGTGGAAGCGGACATGGGGACCACGGTCCTCATTAAGGGGAGGGTGGTCCACAAAGACAACCTGAAATAATTTAACCAACCAGAAAAAACAATGTCTTTTATTTCTGTTTAGCCACTTGGCACAAATTTTTAATTCTTTTCGTAGCCAATTGGCCCAACTTTTAATAGTTATAAGCATAGATGGTAAAACATATTTTTTAAGTTTAAGCTAATTTCCGTTGGTGGTGGGCAACCTTGTCATAAACAAAAATATAGCTTCGAATTCATTTCACTGGTTTAAATTCGTCCTCTCTGAGTTGCAACTTATTAACTCAAACAATAGACAGGTGGAAATTAACAATAGAGTACAAGATCAAATTAACAAGCTTACCGCAACAGTCAACCAAATCCTGAAATCAGCTAAAAATTCACAAATTGACACTGGTCATTTATACGAGACATTGCATGCTCGGAACAGGATGATCATGATGGAATTGCAGAACTTAGTACTTGCGATTACACTTGCGAAAATCAATATGGTTAGTCCAAATATATTAGACCACGCAGACTTAGAGAATGTTTGGCTTGAGGAGCCCACCGACACTCCCATAAGGGACATTTTGTCTGTTGCGTCCTTTACGGATTCTACAATCCGATAACATTTTACACTTCATCATTAAATTTCCTAAGGTCAAACTAGCATGTAAGAAAATCACAATTTTCCCCGTAGCACACCATAATGTGATGTTACGATTAGTTGGTAATACAGTAGCCGAGTGCAACGGAGAAGTCCACTCGATTAATAACTGCTCGGTGGCACCAGGAGTCACCTTTTGTCGACTAACGGCGGAGAGCACGTGCGCAAGAGAGCTACATGCAGGTGGAATAGCGCACTGCGAGACCCAGCCAAGTGATTTACATCCAACCACCTACGTCGACGAGGGAATCATCATCATCAATGACCGGTCAGCCCAAGTGCAGGTGGACAACGGAACCAGCGTCTGGGTACATGGAACGCACCTTGTCACTTTCGATGAACGCGCCACCGTTAACGAAACCCTGTTCGTAAATCACGACACTGTCCGGAAGAGGACTGCGGGGGTAGCCAATTCGCCCTCTCTAAATATCACCATCAGTCGAAGCACTCTGAGTCTTCCCTACCTTCATCGTTTGAGTGAACGCAATTTGGAATATATTCAGAAGTTCGGAGAAGAAATTAATACCAATCGAACACACATGGTAGCGCTAATCGCAGGAGCAATATTTTGCGCATTGATTTGTGTCGGTCTCACCTATCAGCGACTCACCAGGGCCAGAAGATCAGCGATCCAACTATGGGAGGTGATTGCCGAAATAGGGTCGGCCGAGGGCGGCCTCAATCTTGAGGGGGGAGTAGTTAACTAAAGTCAACCGGACAGAGTCGATGACCTGCTGTCCGAATACCATGCACCGGCCAAATCGCTGACACAGCATTTGACCGGATGCTCGAGCATAGCCGGCAAACACAGCACTTTTGCGTGGCCGCTATGAGTTAGCTTCTGTTAGCTTTAAGTCCAGAATTCGTATTCAGTTCTGTTATATATCTCGAATAAAGAGCACACTGCTCATGAGCATTACTCCGGCCATCGCCGTCAGACTTATTTATATTCGTCCACTGAGCCTAAGGCCAGGGGCATAGGGGGACAGTTATCCCCTCATCATAATCTTCAGTTGACTCATTGGTGGCCATAGTTGCCCAGCAGCCAACCCCCAACCACTTGGAAGAGAGTTACGCAGCGGCCGCCCCACATCCAGCACACCAGCGATTATCGTTGCCAGCAGCCAACTCCCAACCACTTGAACGACAGCCACACAGTGGTTACTCTTCATCCAGCACATCAGCGATCATAGTTGTCTAGCGGACAACTATAACTACACCTACGACAAGCACCCTGCCGGTGCCCTTACCTACAACAAGCACCCCGCCGGTGCCCCTCACCTACGACAAGTACCCTGCCGGTACCCCTCACCTTTAGCAAGCACCGTACCGGTGCCCCCTCACCACTGGCCCGTACAGAAACGGTACCGCAGCCGGGCCAGCTACTAAAAGTATAATTTATAACCCAAGGTCTCTTGAACTTCATAAGGCATAAAAAACCATTTTCTTCGGCTTTCCTTATCTGGAAAAAAGAGTTATTGGGATATCAAATATTAGTTTTTAGATAAACAAAATTTTTTGAAATAATGTAATGTTAATAATAGCCAAAATACAAACGCGTTGGTCAGACGACCGAGAGAGGAGCAAGACAGGTAGAACATGAAGATGGAAGGGTTGAAAGTCGAATTTCAGAGGGAGAGACACGGGAGAGACACGGGAGAGACACGTACATACATTCATATGTACAAACAGGCCTTTGAGCGAAGGGAGCCCGAATGTAAGCAGGTCAGATCATGGTACAATTTAAAGAAGAAGAAGAGAGAAAAGTCGCGACGCGTCGGTCGAGAGAGCGAGAGACAGGAGCAGAATATGAAAGGGTTGAAAATCGGGTTTCAGATCGGGTGAGCCGCGTACATATATTTACATGCCTAGGTATGACAAACAAATTCAACATATTTTTCTTTTGATAATACTATACTATAAGTTTTATCACTTATTTCTTATCACCTCCTCAGTGGTACCATTAGCAATCTAGAGGAAGGCATCGGAACTCGGAACCGCTGACCATGCAACACAGAAATGTAGGCGCTATATATTGGGTTGGCAAGAAAGTCATGTCGTTTTTTTTCAATGTTTTCAAAGATGATTTATTTATATCAGGACTTATAATTAATCAATTATGTATTGACCGTTTTGTTCGACCACTATTGACCATCTCTCGGGCAGCTGCATAATTCCGCGCTCGAAGAACTTTTGGTCTTTTCCAGCAAAGAATCGAGACAAGTGGTTTTCGACAGCCTCATCAGAATCAAAGTTTTTACCATTCAAAGAGTTTTGAAGAGAGCGAAACAATTGGTAATCTGAAGGTGCTAAGTCCGGACTATAAGGTGGATGTGGTAGCACTTCCCAATTCAGCTCCGTTAATTTTTGCCGAGTGACCAAAGATGTGTGGGGCCTCGCGTTGTCATGGTGAAAGACTATACCCTTGCGATTAGCTAGTGCCGGCTCCTTTTCTTTAATTTTTTCCGCCAAATTGGATAGCTGGCGACAGTACACATCTGAATTGATGGTTTCATTTCTTCCCAGCAGCTCAAAGTGCACTTCACCCTTCCAATTCCACCAAGCAGACAGCGTAACTTTCCTCTGATGGATATCGGCCTTTGATGTGGCTTGGGCTGGTTCATCTTTCTTGCTCCATGATCTTTTTCGTTGGACATTATTGTAAACAACCCATTTTTCGTCGCCAGTAATGATCCGCTTCAAAAAAGGATCGTTTTTAATCCGTTGCAGCAGAGAATGGCAGATATTGATACGCTTAGTTAGGTGAATTTCCTTTAAGTTATGTGGAACCCAAACATCGAGCTTGTTTACGTAGCCAAGTTTCTTCAAATGGTTTTCAACCGTTGTATGCGACACACTGAGCTTCTCTGACATCTCCCGCGTTGAATAACGCCGGTTTTCATCCAGCAAAGCCTGAATTTGTTCGTCAAAAACGGCCGATGGTCGACCAGAACGTGGGGCGTCTTTAACTCCAAAATCTCCAAGCCTGAATTTGGCAAACCAGCGCTGACATTGGCGATCACTCATGGCATCTTTACCATACACTTCGCACAATTTTTCGCGAGCTTCGACCGCTTTTTTTCCTTTTCGGAAATAAAAAAGCAAAATATGCCGAAAATGCTGACTTTGATCCTCCATGTTTAATTTGCTATAGCTTCCACAAATGTTATCGAATAATTACCAAATTTTCATCGATAATAAGCTTTAAAACGATACTAAAAAGTGTGACCCTGGTGCTCGATTAGTCGTAAATAAATTAGATTAAAAACGATTACTAAAAAAAACGACATGACTTTATGACATTACAGCCCTGCATGAATCAAAAGTTTTCGAGACATTTTATGTTTCGAAACATTTTCGAATGATTCGAAACATCTAAGGCAGTGTGATACCATGTCTCAGTCTCGAACGTGACTTTTAAAGAAAAGGTCTTATAGAAAATGTTGTATTAACGGGAACCAAAAAATGGGATAACTTGTGAAATTTTTTAAAAGCAACGACTCCCAATATATTGAAGCACCTTGGAATATTTTGAATCCTACCGATATGTTGACATAAGGGATTCGAATGTTTCGAAATATTAAAGCATACTGTTGATTCCTGCAGGGCTCTAATAATTATATCCGTTTTAGCTCTCAATATCTTTGATTGAGCTCTCTGGATTATTTCTAAGCTGCTAGCATGCGTTTTCCCATAGCTCGGAGCCTAATGTCCAAATTTGTTTTAGGACTGCACTATACAAATATGTCTAAATTGGTTTTATGACTGCTTTATACAAAAGTATTTTGTAATCTAATTTTAGTAACGAGCGGGCGTTAATTAGCCAATGTAGATTGCTAGCTTTAAACTTTAAATGATTTCTCTTAGCTTCGATATGTTTACGCCAAGTGAGTGGTCTATCCAGGTGGACTCCTAGATATGTTTCATCAGTTGTTTGTGGCATAATAATATTGTTCAGGGATAGTGAATGCCAGGTTTGCTCTAAGAGGACATTTAGACCGACTTTGCCCGGAGAAATAAAATCAAGCTTGTTTCGTGGAGCTATTATCGCGTTGTAAAGCTTCCTTCCCTTGGAGATTCCCAGTGGGTTTGCTCCAATAATCCTGGAGTGGTATGTTTGAATGTCGTTGTTGTAGCTTAGCGCCTGGGCAAAAGAGACTCCCGCAGTACCCGGCAGTACACTTTAACATTAAAGTTGGACAGGAAGTCTTTGTGCGAAATACAGCAAATCAATTTTAGTAAGAATTTTAATGCGAAACTAGGCCCTGTCTTTATCAATTCTCGAATTAGAGAGAAATTTGGATCAACCATATATATTCTTGAAGATTTGCAAGGCAACCTAGTAGCCACTTATTCAGCTAAAGACACTCATGTCTGAACGCTGTTTTTCCGTCTAACTATTTAGAGAGAGAAATTGAAAGTTATCCGGTTATATAATGGAAGAAGTCTAGCAGAAATCAGCCAGTTACAGTAACAGCAGTATTGGAACCAGAGAACAGCACCGGTGCCTGATTTTGACCCTACTAGTCTACTCGCCTAAAAAGCGGTGCCGGTGCTACTAACACCGCCTACTACGCAGTTGCGGTGTTTAAACACCGCAACGATTGTGAGTGTTACACAGACAACACACAAAAGTGTGCGGTGAAAAAGTACACACTCAAAAATGTACAGTGTTGCTTCAATGCCCTGAATTTTCGCACACTATTTTTTTTAGTGCTTGGTTTACATAGACAATGCGAATGTCAAATATGCTGAATATGGATTGTTGTGTCGCTGAAAATTTTTTAATACAAAGTAGTATTACATTCTCATGGTGACGCAATTGTTGCCGCTGCTTGTGATCTGTTGCTGCCGATTTAATTCGTCGTTGCTGCCGCCAAATCAATTTGTTGCCGTCTTTTTGGAATAAGCCGATGTAAGGACATTGTTTATTAACACGCCTCACAAGAAATGGTTATTGTTTTCATGTTTGTTGATGTCATATAGCAAAAAACTAAAAAAACAAAAAAAAACACAAATTTAAGTTTTTTTTAGACTTAACATTTCTGGACTATTATTACTAGATTCTAACTCTTTTATTGACTTAACATGCCGCAATGAGGAAATAAGAGGATCAGAAGATGCAGCCAACATATTGAACAGATCCTCATTCTCCCTCATTCTTGATGTCTTAAATGTATTCAGCAATCTGTATTTTTTATAAAATTTGTATAGCGATTCCTGCGCTTCTTCGGAAAGCTCTCCAATTGGCAAACTCTGGTATTCGATTATTTCTTTTCCATGCGCCAATATCTTATGGACTGTCGGGGTCCGTTATTGAGGTATATTCTCCATATTTTGTACAGTTAACCTTTTCCTTGCAGTTTAAAACATGGTTCCCAACCTTTTAACTATTTCATTGTTAATTCCAGTGATTCGAGTTACAACTTCATGTTGTTCAAAAAACATCCTCGAAGTATTTCCATTTCCATAGGGAAATCTACTTGTAAGGGTGAAATTCCATATTCATAATTTTCCTCATCTGTAGAATAGTTCAAGTTTCCAAAATTCTTTTGCGTCCTTTTCCAGATTGGGCATGACTTTGTTGACTATTCAATTTATTAACGACTTTTTCGTCAACCATGGTCAGGTGAATTTCATAGTTACATTTAACATATTTTCCTTCACTAATTTCCAGTTTTACGTGTTTTATCTTGTGAATTTGTTCTTTAATGTCATTCACAGTGTCTTTTATCAGTTCCGGTGATTCCCTTGCGAATTGAAACATAATTGGTCGGCAATAATGTACTGATGACGGGCGAGGGTTCTTCCAATATTCAAACTCATCAGATTTCATTCTCAAGGAAACAACGGATGCCATAAACATATTGACTGTAGGGTCATCGGAAGATATCCTTTGTTTATAAACGCTTTGTCCAGATGATCAATGTCAGTTTTTCGGGAAGATTTTCCATCTCATTTTCAGGAAGACTTTCCAGAATTCGTTTTGCTGTGTGATCCATTAGATCCTGGAAATTGGTTTTCGCCTCTTCCAAGCCATACTTCTTAATAATTCTACTCGGTGGCGTGGGAAAGCTTTCCTTAATCCTTATTAGTCGCTGCGGACTTGCATCATCAACCGATTGTGTAATCTGCGCTCTCACTTTTTCATTGTCCTTTTTATATTTTAAAGAAAGCGCTTCTGAGACATTTTTATACCCGTTACTCGTAGAGTAAAAGGGTATATTGTATTCGTGCAAAAGTATGTAACAGCTAGAAGGAAGCGTTTCCGACCCCATAAAGTATATATATTCTTGATCAGGATCACTAGCCGAGTCGATCTAGCCATGTCCGTCTGTCCGTCTGTCTGTCCGTCTGTCTGTCTGTATGAACGCTGAGATCTCGGAAACTATAAAAGCTAGACGATTGGTATTTGGCATGAAGATTCTTGGAGTTCCTACGCAGCGCAAGTTTGTTTCAAAAGGGTGCCACGCCCCCTCTAACGCCCACAAACGCTTATATACGATTTTAAAAATTTCAATATTTCGGAAAAGTAAAAATGCAGTTTTATTGTGTTTATCAATACCTATCGAAATGTAGAAGAAATTTTTCAAATCAGACCATTCGTTAAAAAGTTATGCGTGTTCAAAGTTTCTATCTCCCTCGCACTCCCTTTACCTGAGTAACGGGTATCTGATTGTCGGGGCACCCGACTATAGCGTTCTCTCTTGTTAGTGTTTAAATCATCAGTTGAATCTTCCAGTTTTCTTTTCCTTGTGCGGTCCTGACAATCCTCCATACTTTTGGATGGTCTTGCTCTTGCACGTATGCACCTGCTAAAACAGAAGACATATCGCTATTATTGATTCTGCATACCTGTACAATGTACAGTGTACATGTATACCTGCATAATTGGCCTAGGCTCGCAGGTAAACTCAATTTTTCAATGTATTACCTAACTAATTGCCAATCAAAACAATAGAAATTTTTTCAAGAAAATCCGTATTTTTCAATCAATAATATCAGGTTTTACCAGGGTTGCAAAATACACAATTTCTGGGACCATGACTTTTTAACTTCTTTCGCCTCAAACAGCTGAAATCGCAAACAGACGCAGCTGGAACTTTCCTAAAATCAAGAAGAATGTTCAAAATATACAATCAAGTGATATAGCTATACCCGTTACTCGTAGAGTAAAAGGGTATATTGTATTCGTGCAAAAGTATGTAACAGCTAGAAGGAAGCGTTTCCGACCCCATAAAGTATATCAAATAAAAACACCTCTTAACGAGGTAAAAAACTAGTGACGATCGCACCTTCAACGTACAAAAGTTCTGATATCAACATTTGTGACGAAAAATTATTACACTCGTCATTAAATACACTTTCTAATATTTTCTCATTCGGACCGCCCTAGCAAACTATTCCAGCCTTTTTCCCTTGATGATGTTTTGTATTGTTTACTTTTGCTCTCATAGGAGCTAATATATTGATACATTTAAATTTAATTATTTATTTAAGAATTGCATTAATGGAACCGTTTAAAACAATTTTAACGATTCCTTGACCCTAAAATACAGTTTGGATATGCACATTAGGGCGGGTCGATTTGTATGGGGCCGAAAAAAGTTATGAATCGTATAGGGGGAACGTAATCTTTAAAGGATTCTAAGGAACATTGCCGAACAAACTTGTGGTCTACAATGACGTTTGACCCCCCAAACGCGATTGAAAATTACTGGTTTTTTCGTGAAAAATATCATAGTGGCCAGCACAGACATATTACTGAATTTGAGAAAAAAATAGTGGTTTCAAATTCAGTAATACATCTGTGCTGGCTACTATGATATTTTTCACGAAAAAACCAGTAATTTTCAATCGCGTTTGGGGGGGGGGGTCAAACGTCATTTTAGACCACAAGTTTGTTCGGCAATGTTGCTTAGAATCATTCCAAGAATACGTTCCCCCCATACGATTTTTGGGCTCCCAATTCGACCCATCCTAATGCACATACACATAAAAAACAAGAGAGAACGCTATAGTCGGGTGCCCCGACAATCAGATACCCGTTACTCAGGTAAAGGGAGTGCGAGGGAGATGGAGATAGAAACTTTGAACACGCATAACTTTTTAACGAATGGTCCGATTTGAAAAAAATTTGCATTTTTACTTTTCCGAAATATTGAAATTTTTAAAATCGTATATAAGCGATTGTGGGCGTTAGAGGGGGCGTGGCACCTTTTTGAAACAAACTTGCGCTGCGTAGGAACTCCTAGAACCTGCATGCAAAATGCCAATCTTCTAGCTTTTATAGTTTCCGAGATCTCAGCGTTCATACAGACAGACAGACAGACGGACAGACAGACGGACAGACAGACGGACAGACAGACGGACAGACAGACGGACAGACAGACGGACAGACAGACGGACAGACAGACGGACAGACGGACATGGCTAGATCGACTCGGCTAGTGATCCTGATCAAGAATATATATACTTTGTGGGGTCGGAAACGCTTCCTTCTAGCTGTTACATACTTTTGCACGAATACAATATACCCTTTTACTCTACGAGTAACGGGTATAATTACTTTTTGTCATTCAGAAATTGTTAAAACACTTCAAACTTAACTTTTAATCATTAAAAATTGTTAAAGGACTAGTAAACGATGAGAAAACATGAATTCCATAAGGATCCGATACGAGTGAGAGAGTAGCCCTACTTGCTGCGACGTGTTTTCATAGAAAAAAGCAGAGGCCTTGTTAAAAAAAAATCGTTATTTTAAAAACTAAAAATGGCTCCAACTGTTTACAAAAACCGATTGTAACTAAAAATATGGCGCATACATTGAAATATAAAAAAAAAAATTTAAATTTAAATTTAAAAATTTTTTAGAACCTTAATTTGCTTTTATTTTTAAGAAACTAAAAACTTTTTTTTTTTAAGAAGAGGTTTTAGAGGAATTAATGCAAAAGGCATGAAGTCACGCGGATTCATATAACCGGAGATAAAGATTTTCAATGAGAGGGTACTTTTTCAAATTTGTCAAATTTTGGAAAACTTTAAAAAATTCTAACTAAAAAAAAAATTTTTTCGGACCAATCCTGATACACGTGATTGCTCATTTTCCGAATAGAACATGTAAAAAAAAAGTTTCAGGCAAATCAAAAATGTAAAATTTTTTTTTTGTCCAAATCTGTTCGGCTTTTAAATGAACGGCCCTTGGGCAGCATTAATTGTTATGAGCTTTAAAAGTAATGTGTTATATACAAAAATTTAAGGAATCTCAAGGGCTATACAGTTTCAAGTTTTAAAGAAAATCGTTAAAGCCGTTTTTGAGAAAAATAAAAAAAATTTTAAAAAAAAATTCTTTTGTTCATATCTTTTTAACTATTACATTTACACAAATTGCATATAGAAGGCGTTTATAGTAGTAAAGAAGGCGTAGTATATAAGTTACGGCTTTCCGAATTTTAGCTATTTATAGCTGTTTTCCCGCTAAACTAGCGAGTTTTTCCAAAAGTGGTAGAACAAAAGTTTTTTATATCGATGTGATGAACGTCATATCAAATTTTCAAAACTTAAAAAACATGTTTTGGACAAACTGACAAACAGAATTAAATTTTCATTTTGGGAAGACGAAGAAAATCGTATTTTGGCTCCGTATAACTTTTGAACGGAGCGACGGATTTTATCATATGACCTCATTCGACGGGTATTTTCAATAGGAACACAACTAAAACATTGCGAGGGGGCATTTATCCCCACCGGCCCCAACAGCTCCAAATTTCGAAATTTGCACTTTTTCACTTTCACCGCTTTCTCTCCCAAGCTTATATACGATTTTAAAAATTTGAATATTTCGGAAAAGTAAGAATGCAGTTTTATTGTGTTTATCAATACCTATCGAAATGTAGAAGAATTTTTCAAATCGGACCATTCGTTAAAAAGTTATGCGTGATCAAAGTTTCTATCTCCATCTCCCTCGCACTCCCTTTACCTGAGTAACGGGTATCTGATAGTCGGGGCACCCGCCTATAACGTTCTCTTTTGTGTTTTTTAAACTCCATCCAAAGTTGAAAAATAGTGAAAATGTGATGGACCTTTAGCAAATAGCGAATAACCATGAGATGCGGATATCGAACTGTTATTTGTTTTTACCTAATTTGTACTTAAAACACACACCAATTAGGGAAACCAAAAATGTTTAATGTTTCTTCTTGTAGACTTGTATTGTTGGTTGAATTTGGGAGCGACTCAGTGGTACGCTCCCCAAGCTTTATTATTTTCAATCTGAATTCTTAATTCTATTACATGTTTGCATAAAGCTAAGATCGGCCGGATATGTCGGCAGAGACGCCGGCAGAGCTGCCGTCGACGCTTATGTATAATTGTGCTTATATATGAGAGAGAGAGAGATACTATGTTCACTTGGCCGTCGGAGCGGTCGCACATATCAAATATGCTGACACTGCAGTTCCCACGCATTCGAGGGCGGTCATATAACCGGGCACTCGGGAACTGCTAGGATTATAAATGTATTTGTGTTTTGTTATTGTGGCCAAATGCAAAATGCCAAATAAGGTGTCTGTACTTAAATCGATGCGTAACACTGAGTACAGTGTGCATTCGATATGTGAACATACTACATCTCCCTCCTTTTGAAAAATAACGTAATTATATGGAGTTATTTTCTAGGTGTATATTTAATGAAAATATTTTTATTAAATTGTTTTTTTTTCGTTTTTATGTAGTTTAACTTATTAAAACAGAAAGTATTGTTTATATATTATTTTATTATTTTTTTTTTTCAATATAATTATGTTTTTTTTTTTTTTTTTTTTTTTTTTTTTTTTTTTTTTGTATCGTTCTTATTGCGTATTATCATACGTGATATATATATAAGAGAATTAAAGTGATTTTGTTTGCTTCTTATTTTTGTTATTTGAAATTACTATATTTTCTTTTTCTTGTATACTTTCTACCTTATATGGTCCAGTGTATTTAAAGTCTAGCTTGTGCCCTGTTTCATTTTTTAGCAAAACTTGGTCTCCGATTTTTAAATCAAAGTTCAAAATATTTCTGTCATAGTTAAGTTTTTGTTTGTGTTTATGGCATTCTAGCATTAATCTAGCTCTCTTAAATGCTTGTTCTAGTCTAAACTTAGATTCTTTAGCGTAATCATCTGTGTTATATAATGGTTTTATATTATCTATACTATTGAAGTGTTTGGCTAAATTAGATGTTTTACCAAAAACTAACTCGTATGGACAGTAGTCATGTGCCATAGAGGGTGTTGTGTTGAAACAGTATACGAAGTATTGCAACCACACATCCCAATCTGTTTTATCAACTGAGATGTATGAGCGGATGAACTCATTAAATGTTCTGTGGCTTCGCTCCACGGTTCCTACAGTCTGGTGATGATGTGCTGTTGAAGTTATGTTTTTGATATTTAAGTTTTTACATAGATCTTCAATTATCGAATTTTTGTATTCTGTTCCCATGTCCGTGATGAACGTCTTCATTGGACCGTACTTCAGAATAAAATCTTCGAATATAGCTTTTGCTACTGTTTTTGCACTTTTGTTCTGGATTGGTATTGCTACAAGGTACTTAGTTAAATCGCAAATTAGCGTTACTATGTATTCATTTCCTTGTTCAGATTTAGGTAGAGGACCGATCGTATCCACAATTACCCTGTCGAAAGCCGTTTGTGGCGTTTCGGTGATAGTTAATGGGGTCTTCGTATGTTTTGTTGTCTTTGCTTTTTGGCATTTAGGACTTTTTCTTATATATTTTGTTATATCTTTGGTCATGTTTTTCCAATAATAATGCCTTTTTATTTTTGCTAATGTAACCTAAAACCTAAAATGTAATCTAACCTCCTTGTATTGGATCATCATGGAATGTAAACAGTAATGCTTCTTTCTCTTTATCATTATTTGATAATTGGGTCACCGGCTTGAGTAGCGCTACTCTTAATGTTTGTAATTTTTTATTGCTCATAATTTTAAAAGATTCAATTGAAATGGTTTCAAAGATCTTTTCGCTCGGTGCCACTTTGAGTTGGCTGATATTAAGTATACCGGCTTCTTTTTCAAGCCTTTGAAAGAACTGACCTAAGTCGAGAATTTCATTGGTGTACAAATCGCTAACATCAATTCTTGCTATAACCTTTTTCCCATTCTTTAGTAAGCAAAGTGAATCAGTTATTCGCAAGGTCACTACTTTTCGTACCTCGTCATTAACAATGACTTCGTATACGTTGGGCTGAGAAGCTTTATTTAGAATATGCCTAGGCAAATCTATTTTTTCTTTTTCTGTTCCTGCGCAGGAATTTTTCTGTTTACTTTGATTTCTGGTAGTGACTTTCAGAATTTTATTATTTGTCTGGATATTTTTCAAATCCGTTATTGTTATTCTTGATAGCGCGTCGGCTATATGGTTGTCTTTTCCCTTAAGATATTCCACAGTAAAATCATATTCTTCCAAGTCTAATCTCATTCGTGTTAATTTTGAACTTGGATTTGTCATTGAAAATAGATAGGTTAAAGGCCTATGGTCTGTTTTGACTGTGAAATGTTTTCCATAAATATATGGCCGAAAATGGTTTATTGCCCAGTGGATAGCTACTAACTCTTGTTCTGTTGTATTTTTATTACTTTCTCCTTTCGTAAAAGATCTTGATGCATAGGCTACTGGTAGCTGAGTGTTATCGTAGTAAGTGGAGTGTTCTTGAGTAAGAACAGCTCCACATGCTTGTTTGCTTGCATCTGTTGTTATGCTAAATTCTTTATTAAAATCGGGATATTGCAATAATGTGGGTTTCATCAATTGGGTTTTTAGGTATTCAAATGCGTATTGACATTTATCTGTTCAGTCAAATTTAACATTCTTTTTACATAATCTAGTTATGTGACGTGAATAATCGGAAAAGTTTTTAATAAAACGTCTGTAGTAATTGCAAAATGCAACGAATCATCTAGCGCTGTCTGCGTCCGTTGGGACTGGGTATTTTTCTATTACTTCGTATTTTTTACTATCTGGTAAAATACCTTTGTCAGTACACTTGTGTCCAAGAAAGGTCACTTCGTGTCTGAAAAATGTGCACTTCTCTGGGTGCAGTTTAAGGTTGTTTTTTCTACATAGATCAAAGACGTTTGTAAGATTTTTAATCATGTGTTTTTCTGAACAACCGATGACAATTAGGTCATCCATATACAAGAATGCCTGAGATGGTTCGATACCTGAAAATGCAATTGTCATCATTCTTTGGAAAGAACTTGGCGCTATTTTTAAACCATAAGGTAATCGTGTAAAACGATAGGAGCCATTGCTCGTGGAAAAGGACGTTATATTTCTAGACGTATCTTCGAGTTCTATTTGATGAAATCCTGACATTAGATCTAGACATGAAAAGTATTTAGCTCTACCTAATTGGTCAAGAATATCGTCTATTCTTGGTAGTGGAAATTTATCTGATAAAATTTTGTTTGTTAATTTGGCGGTAATCAATTACTAAACGCCATCTTTTTGTATTGCAATTTGGTAATGATTTTTCGGGACTATTAATAATGGACTGTTGTATTCTGAAACTGATGGTTCTACTATTTTATCTTTAGTTAGTTTTTCCACTTGTTTTTCTACTTCTTCTTTTTGACTGTGGGGGATTCTGTAATTCTTTATATATACTGGTTCATCATCTTTCATTCTTATTTTTTGTTTATAGAAATTGTTGGTTGATATCGGTTCGGTTTCTATCCCGAATATATCTGTGTATTTGGTGCATAATTCTTTAAGTATTTCTTTAAATTGAGGCGGGAAATTTTTGTTAAGTTTTTCTAAAATTTCTTCGGTATTTGTATTTTTATTAGATTTAATTATATCGTAATTATCCAATGGTTCGACTTTAAGTGTATTTAATTGAAGAATTGCTGTTTTTTTTGTTGTATTTAGAATTCGGACAAAGGTGTTTTTAGAATCTGCAATGGAATTTCCAATGAATATTCCATTTTGGATCTCTTGGTTTGGTATAAGTATATGGTTCCTGAATTTATAGTTATTTTTCGGATGACTTGAGATCTTGCTGGTAAAATGGTGGAATTATTTTCTAGTGTATGATTTATTGGAATATTAATCGGATTACGGAGAGTATCTGGTCTCAGTATAAGCCAATCATTTTCTGGTTTTAAATCTATTTGACAATTGTATTTTTTCATAAAATCTATTCCTATAATTCCATCACATGGAATAGGAAAGTTGGACGTTACTATATGGAAATTATGTGGTATAGCATAGTTGCCTGATAGAAGTTCTATTGCTGCTAAACCTTTTGAATTTGTTGTTCCCTCGCCAACGCCTGATATTTCCGTAATATTTTTATAGTCAACATTGTTAAATGAGTCTGATGATTCTTTGATTAAAGAGATGTCTGCACCTGTATCAACTAGTAATGTATATAATTTATTTGTGTTTTCATTTTTAAGTGAAATAAAAAGATTGAAGTTAAGATTGATAGTGTGAACCGTATTTTTTACTGGGTTTTTTATCTTAAGGGTCTTTATTGGTTTTCCGAAGTTGTTTGTACTTGTCGAACGTTATTGTTGGTATTTTGTCTGTTTGCGTTTGTATTGGTATTGTTATTACCGTTGATGTTGTTATTGGAGTTATATCCATTATTGTTTCCACCACGGTTGTTTCCTCTATAGTTACCACGACCTCTGTAGTTATTGTTGGTCTGGTTATTATAGTTTCGGTTATAACCGTTATTTTGGTTATAACCATTGTTTTGGTAAAATCCATTATTTTGATAATTACCTCTGTTGTTACCCCTACCGCGATAATTATTTCTGAAGTTATTACCACGATAGTTGTTTCCTTTTTGTGTGTATAGGATCGAGTTGGCGTTGCCTGTCATCTCAGTACTACACTGTATGTACTTCGTGACGGCTTCGTTCATTGTTGAAAAGTTGCCAGCTTCTAGGATAGTCTTAAGTCGGCCATGCTCACAATTTTTGATCATTGGGGTTATAGCTTCCTTTGTGCTGAACTTGTCGGCATGTTCAGCCGGTAGTCCTTCGTCAATGTATGAAGCTTCAAGGAGCTTTCGTAGGTCATCTATTTCATTTGTAAATTTTTCAGCAGTTTTGCCTTTTTGGCTTGTTTTAGCCATTTTTGCTTTGACAACGTCAGATGTTTCTCCGACAATAGTGTCTTGCAGTTTTTGGATTATTGCGTTTATCGTTAGTTCATTTTGAACCTTATATAGTGTAGATCCTACAATTTTTGATTTGACGACTTCTACAGCCAAATCTTCAAACGTTCCCTTTGTCAGGTCAACCAGCTTCAAAGCTGTTACAAATCTATGCAAGTGTAGTTTTTGTCCGTTAAATTCCGGAATGGCACTTGATATTTCTTTAATATATGCCCGTTGGGCTGCTGAATCTGCCATTATGTTTTCTTTTGTTTCTACGATATTTGTATCTGAATCTATATTTTCCTCTTCTTCTGTTTCTGACTCTACTGCTTTAATAAATGCAGGGATTGAGAGATCGTGTAGATCTTTTTCATCTATTTCGATATCTTTGCTTATATCTGAATCTTCTTCTTCTGCTAGGGCTTTTTGTTGGTCCAATGTTAAAGGCGTATTTAAAATTGTCGGGATATATATTTTTAAATCATACTTATCCTTGACAGCTATTAGGTTTGCCCGCAACCTTATCAATATTTTAGATAATTTTGATAAGTTTGTTTTGTTAATTATTTCCCTATTTTCATGCACTTGGGTTCTTGCCTGATTGTAAGAGTCTACAAGAATTTTTGCATGTTTATCTACTGTTTCTTTTTGCGTTTGCCTTTTTTGGCTTACACATTTGTAAGACTTTTCAAATGTTTCTTTTAATTCTCGGATATGGAGTATTAACTGCTCCCATTCCATATTAAATTTTTAGTCATTTCTGTTTTTTAATTTTTACTTGTGCATAATTTTTAGCACGTTAATATGTCCTAAGACTGGGTGTATGTCGATTTCGGAGAATACTTTACAGTTTCTCACGGTAGACAGTACTATGGCCTTTTGCGTTCTGCTGCAATGAATAATTGGAGAGAATTCAAGATCGTACCTATTCATGTATTCATACTCAAAATCTGCAATTAATAGAGGCTCTGCATTGTTCCTAATTAAGGCTAATACCCTATTCTCAAAATTTGGCTCGTTAGCCAATATAACTCTAAGGCACTCTGTTGTATTCATTTTAATAATTTTTCTTTTTTTCCTTTTTTTTTTGTTTTAATGATTTTTATTTATTTTTAAACGGTTATTTTAATTCTCGTACATATACAATTATTGTTTCGAATTTAATTTTTATACCCGTTACTCGTACAGTAAAAGGGTATATTGTATTCGTGCAAAAGTATGTAACAGCTAGAAGGAAGCATTTCCGACCCTATAAAGTATATATATTCTTGATCAGGGTCACTAGCCGAGTCGATATAGCGGGGTGACGACTTAATTCCGCCGACATAATTCCGCCGTTTTTAAACGACATAATTTCGCGCGATCCTATGACGTTTGAGAACGTCATAAGTCCGCCGCAGAAAAAACGACATAATTTCGCCAGCCGCGGAATTATGTCGCTGCTAAGCGACATAAGTTCGCGCGAAATTATGACGTTTAAAAACTACTTGTGGCGGACTTATGTCATTTTAAAGTGACATAAGTCCGCCGAGGAATAAACGACATAGTTTCGCCAGCCGCGAAATTAAGTCCCTGCTAAACGTCATAAGATCGCGCGAAATAATGTCGTCTCTAAATTTGTCATGGCGAACTTATGACGCTTTAAAGTGACATAAGTTCGCGGCAGAAAAACAACTTAATTTCGCCGGCATATGTATGTATGTATATATTTATTTAGATATGTACAAATGTGTATACATATTTTTCGTGTATACATACATATGTATATTTGTATATATATCGTTTATATGTATATATATTTTGCATATATATATCGTTTGTATGTATGTATATATATTTTTATATATTTATTTTGTATTTATATATAAAAATATATTTATATATGTACATATTTAAATATATATATATTTCTGTTTTTATTTATTTATTTCTGATTCAACAACATTTATGTATTTAGTTATTTATGTTCATACATGCATTCATACATATGTATGTATGTACTTGAATACATGAATTATCCTCAAAACACAAAATATTGCTGATTTTAAAATGGGCTTGTGGTTGGGATTCATAAATAAAACCAATCACCAAAAAACACTTCGTTGCGATCGATGTACAGTGGCGGACAAAAGTCTACATACGCCCCCCTTTTTTCGAGTTTTCCCACTCCTTTAGCTTTTACAGAAAAAGTAATGATGCCATCTTGTTTTAAATGTTATTATTATACTATAACCAAAATTTCATTCTTATTCAACAAAAACTTTAAAAGTTATAAACAAAAAACCTAAAAATGGCACTGACAAAAGTCTACATACGATTTTTTACATAGAACTTTCGAAATTTTTGCTTCACAATTTCTCAAACCTGGTCTGTAATACTTATGTACCGGCTTAGTGGTGGTGAAAATAATTGACAAGGAGCATAATACAGCAGCCAATCCCTCACGATATGTGGCGTAAGCCTAGAATTGTTATCCTGTTGGAAGGTCCAGCTCGTTCCGAGGCATATTTGTACCAAGATGTTTTCAAATTGTGTTCTAATATGGTCTAATACTGAGAAGGAACCATAATACCTTCGACGAAGACCAAATATCCTACTCTCCAGGCGTCAACTGATCCCCACGCCATGACACTCCCACCGAAGTGCTTTTTGGTCCAAATAAGTACTGTGGTGGGATTAAAGTGGGAAAGTCATGGCGTGGGGATCAGCGTAAGATCGGGAGTAGGATATTTGGTCTTCGTCGAAGGTCTTATGGTTCCTTCTCAGTATTAGACCATATTAGAACACAATTTGAAAACATCTTGGTACAAATTATGCCTCGGAACGAGCTGGACCTTCCAACAGGATAACAATTCTAGGCTTACGCCACATATCGTGAGGGATTGGCTGCTGTATTATGCTCCTTGTCAATTATTTTCACCACCACTAAGCCGGTACATAAGTATTACAGACCAGGTTTGAGAAATTGTGAAGCAAAAATTTCGAAAGTTCTATGTAAAAAATCGTATGTAGACTTTTGTCAGTGCCATTTTTAGGTTTTTTGTTTATAACTTTTAAAGTTTTTGTTGAATAAGAATGCAATTTTGGTTATAGTATAATAATAACATTTAAAACAAGATGGCATCATTATTATTTCTGTAAAAGCTAAAGGAGTGGGAAAACTGCAGCAAACGTAATATAACTTTATGTCCACTACATACATTAATATATGGTAACCGATATGTTAGCACGAAAATAATTGTTGTTGTGCATACAAGCGCACATAATATAAAAGTCCCATACATATACATATGTATGTACTTCTTTTGCGCGAAAAAGAAGAAAGGAAAGGAAGAAAATTGTTCCAAGTAAGTTTTGCGCGCAAAAGAATTTTTTTAGATGTCTGAATTTATGAATGTATGTATATGTGTAACTCACACAGCTCGAAAACTTTACACATATGTACATATGTATGTACATACAGTATAATTTTTTCATGACCCGCGCCGCTTGTTTTGTATGTAATATGTATTTACATTTTAAAGCTTGCTTAAAACGTTTCAGACTATAAGAAAAGTAAATGTATTGCATAAGATTTGTAAGCATCAAATAATTTTAGCTCTGCATACAAACATACATATGTACATATATATACATATGTAACTTAACATGCACCGTCATATTTCTTTTGCGCGCAAAATAAATACATACATACATATATGGCACTCGTTATGTGCGCTTGTATGCACATAAACATCGATTTATCGATAGTATATCGTTAAAAAGCGAATGGGACGATATTAACAGTGGAAGTTGTTCTACTTATTGCGCAAAGGTGGGTGAAAACAGGAAGTCAAAATCTCTAATAGGAAAGGAGATATGGGGAAAATATGATAGGTCGAGCATGGTCTGCTAAAATTGTGACCCCTACTGTATTTTACTTTACTCTACTGTATCTCATCTCATCTCAATCCATCTATTGAATATGATGGAAGTGTTGAATAATTATATTTTGTTTTTAGAAAAAATATGTTATTGCTTTTTATAAATAAAGAAATATGTTGAAGTCTTTAATATTTTGAAATCTATGAATTATAATTTCGATCTCTCTACTTAAGAGAAAATATTTGCTGATTAATTTATTTATATATATATCTTAAAAGAATATATATTTACATTTAAATATATATATATATACTCTATTTATACATATATATACACATATAAATAGTGTGTATATATGTAAATGTAAATATAATTTGTTAATATATGTATTTTTTCCTTTAAGATATACATGTATAATATGCAGATGTCTAATGTATATATATACCTATATATGCATATATGTACCTATATACCTATATATGTATATATATACCTACATATACATTTATATATATACCTACATATATATGTTTGGTATACTCATTTTAATACGACATTATTTCGCGCGAACTTATGTCGTTTGACAGTGACATAATTTCGCGGTGGGCGAAATTATGTCGTTTTTTCCTCGGCGGACTTATGTCACTTTAAAACGACATAAGTTCGCCATAAGTAGTTTTTAAACGTCATAATTTCGCCCGAACTTATGTCGTTTAGCAGCGACATAATTCCGCGGCTGGCGAAATTATGTCGTTTTTTTTCGGCGGACTTATGTCACTTTAAAACGACATAAGTTCGCCACAAGTAATTTTTAAACGACACAATTTCGCGCGATCCTATGACGTTTAGCAGCGACATAATTTCGCCAGAAAAAAACGACATAAGTTCGCGGACCAAATGTACTGCGCGGAATTATGTCCGCGGAATTATGACGCTATGCCCTGCTGCTGCTGCTGCTGATGTTGATGGCAGTTAAATATTTAATGGTTAAAGTTGAATTCTTTTTATTTAGGCGAAAGAATTCAGATTATAATCGCTGGATTAGACATTAGAAATCCTCATTCGTGATTTAACTAATGTTGATTTAAAATTTTTTAGGTAAATTCGTTTTGCGGATAGAAATAAAGTTTTATTTTCGGATAGTGATTTTTTAAGTCCTTTTTAGGTAGTCACACGCGAGGATATTACTTGTATCCTACCGGCTGCGCCAATTATGTTTTACGGTTCGGGATATATATTAAAAAAAGGGATTTTTATTCAAATATACAGCGGAGTTTTTGTTGGTAAAGTTCTTTCATGTTAGATCCCCAGTCTTAAACTGACAACTATTTTAACTATGGATTTTACCGGTGACAGCGACGAGAGCAGCGAAAGTGGACTTTGATTAGAGAATTTTGATTGGTCAAAACTGTGGCCTGATGGAATGGTTTCTAGGCTGCATCTTTTGTTTAATTTAATTGGATTGGCCAAAGCTTTTATGCTGACGAATGGCTTCTTATGCTAGACCATGCGCCAATCCCCGGGGGGGTGATATACACTTGCCAGAAAAAGTATGCGTACAAATATTTTCCAGAACTTTAGAGCTTGTAACGAACTGTTTTGAACTATTTGATCGCTACGTAAACGCCGCGACTAGCTCAGAGATATTGTGTGTTCGTCCCACCAAATTTGTATTGCGTGACTGCCCGTGACCCAAGAAAGTGCAGTGATATCCGATTGGGACAAATCGGAAAACTTTATTAAGTTTTTCTTTTGGCTGGAATTTGGTTCTTCGTCAGCTGGCTGTTGCGGCTCGCCTGGTCGGCAACGTGCCTTCCTCGGCTCAAGATTCATTTCGTGCGTTTCTCGGCGGCGCTCCTCGACGGCGTCGCTGCTCTCGTATCCCTTCGTGCTACGTTTGGACTCCTGCGGCGTCGTTCTCCAACGGCGGCTCTCCAGTTCCACCCGGCTTGTAGGACTCAAAAGTCTGCACAACCTTCCTTTCGGATCCGACCAGAATGATCCTGGGATCACCTGTTTCGTCGTGTTCCCTGGGGTCGGTCTGGCTCTAGCCTGAGAAACAAATGTCCCGTCAGTTCACCGTAACCCCGACGCCTGGCACAAAAATTCTTGGTCCGCGCTTACCTTGCCGGAAGCTCGTCCTTCTCTCTACTCTGCTCCTGTCCTGCACTCGTCTCCACTTCAATCCTGGTGTCCTACAGATCTCACCGCTGCAGTCTCAGCCTTGGCCTAGCGTCTTGACTCTGGTATCTTGATCTGGGCGTTGAGCACTCTGTTACTCGGTACTCTCACGTCCACGCACTCGATTGAATCCTCGCACTTGAATCTTGATATTTGGTTTTCTTGTCTCACTTGTACTTCCGCTCGCGTATCTTGGTTGTCTGTCCTTCTGTACTCCGGCTGTCAGGGTCGCGACTTCCGACCGACACGTCCCGTGCCTCTTCACGGATCGAGCTGCCGCGCGTACTCCAACTGACTTCCTCGCGAACTTCCACTGACTGCCTCGAGCTGCGCCTGCGCCGTCCCTTTTATAGGCAGCGGCGGGGTCCCGTTATTTCCCTTTTTGCACACGGCTCGCTAGGGTCAAACGTCCAAGGGTGTCCCGTTATTTCCCTTTGCACACGGCACGCATCGGGTCCAAGGTCCAAGATGTCCCGTTAATTCACGGTGCATCCTCTTTGCGCCGGTTCAAAGTCCACGGCTTTACCGTTCGACCTCATTGCCCTTTGGCGGCGTAGGTCCAAGGTCCAGCGCGGTACCGTTATTTCGCGGTCTCTCCGCTTTGGTATTTACCGGTGGACCTGGATGCCCTCGGATTCTGCCGCATTCTCGCTGCCTTCGCTGTTGCTAGGGGCTCTCCTGCCTCGAGATTTGTGGGGAGTTTTACGACTCCTCACAAGCTTAAAAAACATCGTAAAAATCTCATTTTAATTTTAAAATTTAGTGCACATATTAAGCTTTAATTTGACGTAACTCATTAATTTCTAGCAGCTTTTATGTGTAAAACAGCTACATTCGCCATCACAATAATATATCTCATATAAAGCATTTTTGTGATGTCCTGGAGGGCAGGACTCACCTTCACACCCTTGCATCCAAGGCTTTGCTGAAAAAACTCAATGTCGAGGAATGGAATCAAATGCAAGTGTCCTTGTGTCCAATCGATACCAAAAATATGTAGACTGAAGTTATAAAACATAAAGACTTTTTTTTAGATGTTGCATAGTGCTATACAGTAAAGCCACGGTCAGACAATCAAAATATTTGATAAAATTTATCAAGGATTGCCATTAACTAACATAGAAAACAATGATTGTATTTTTTCATTTTTAAACATTTTCTATGAAACAAAAGGGGGATTCCCTAAACTGTTGAATTGCTGAATTGTTGAAAATTCAACAAAAAATTTAAGCAATTAAGGGAACGACCCAAAATGGTTCTTTTTGAATTTTCAGTTTTAAGATGTCAGCTGTTCTATCAGATGTTTGTCAGATTGTCAAATGGCCAGGCTGTGTTTACCAAAGACAAAGTTTAAAATTAAGGAAAATGCAGAAAATAAGCCAAAAAACTGAACTATTAAAACTGGTAACAGGCAGCATCCTATCAAATATCCTTTATTTGGATATTTTATACGATTGCAACGTTATTTGCTTTTTTATTAAACTAATTAGATGTTTTTTTTTTTGTAGATGAATCTCTTTGCGAACAGGAAGTTTAGTGGAAACACTAGCGCTCTATTTTGGCTCTGCTGAAGCGTTTCGATATGGGGTTCCAAATGTGCCAAATTCTGTGCCCAAAAACAACATATTTACCAGAGAAATTCTGCCGAACGTTGACGAAGGTCGTTTTAAACAGTTTATGCGGATGAACTGGCAAACTTTTGATTTTATTGTTAACCTAAAACAATATGATGAAGTCTTTACTTTCTTACGATCCGATCTGCAACTCCCTGTGAAGGTACAGTTAATGATGGAGGCTCTGACGATGCTCTTTTGGCAACTGGCTCATCTTCAGCATCGGTCCCCATAGTGCTACTCATATCAATCGAGTTGTTACTCAACTCGGCAATCTCTTCTTCCAAGTCGCATTCGAACGAGTCTACAACTCTTGGAGGAACAACACTTTTTCGCTTTCCAAAGATGTCGTACAGCCTCTCGAAGTTGGGACATATCTTCTCCAAATAGTCTGAAAACATACACTTGGTTTTACTTATTGGATTCTCTGTTAAAAATCTTACTTTCAACCGAAGTCGCAACCCCTTCCTCAAGGAGTCCAGCTCCAGTTTGGTTGCGCCACTCGACCGCCTTTATAAACTGAGACTTGCTGTAAGTCATTTTGTTTTTTAATGATTGTACGCCAGCATCACGGAATGGTGCATATTCTTCAGTTATCTTCTGGTAGAACTTTATAGCAGTCGGTTTCTGTGAGAATGAAATGATTAATTTATATCAATTAGTTAGGATGTTTACTTACCTCAAGCTTCTCTGTGCAATCCTTGACTTTTTCCCAAACCATTTCTACAAAGATGGCCAAAGCTTCTGTTGTCCACTTAAATGACTTGGCATACTCCCGCTTACGCTTCACCGAAAAATCGAAATTATCCTTAAAATAAATCAAACTAGTTATTAATATTCAATTTTTTAAAATTTGTTTGTCATTTACCTCTTCCTCCATGTTTACAAGTGACCAGAGTTACCCTCTTACTTTTAATCGATAACAGCGACAACTCTGTCCTTTCAGCAATTCATCAAAATTTTCAACAGCCCCGAGGCTGATGAATTGCTGAAATTTCTGAAAGTTGACTTTGTATGGAACAGCTGATTAACAGCTGACCAAAATTCAACAATTCAGCAATTCAACAGTTTAGGGAATCCCCCTAAAATAATTTGATCGTCAGATCGTGGCCTACGCCATTTTTAAGTGTTGTTAAAATATAAAAATTCGTGTTGGTAGTATTCTTGACGAAGAGTATGTTGGAGATAATTTCAGCGTAGACGAACCGAATGTGTCATGTCAAACTCCAATCATAAACAATATTGAAGATTGGCTTGCATTTCCGTTTGAATCCAGAGATTAAAAACAACAAATTTTATATTATATTTGTATACCCTTGCAGAGGGTATAATCAAAGACCAATATAACTCTAAGAAAAATAACGGGCATACATTGGTTTTGCAATATGCAGCTTGTTTTTTGGTGGCGACGAAAATTCCGCTCTCTCCGCTCGCACAAAGTTGAGAGCGTAAAATTCTAAAAATAGAATGCAATTGCTTGTGTGAGTAAACACAACACAACCCACCGGGAAAGTGGTGGTTCCTTGTGTGTCGGAAATCCTATTCCTTTTAGCAGAAAATGTTGGAAATCCTGTATATTTTAGCACGCGACGGTGTAGAGAAAATGTAAATTCCTTTGGAAAACCACTCATTTACCCCTCACTTTTTGTGTCACCCCGTGTATTTTGAAACCAGAGAAGGAAGAAATGTAAGGGGTGAATGAGGTTTTGTCCCTTCCGCTTCTATGGAGAAACCTAATGAAAATAACATATTTCCCAGTGGAACTTTTCCGCTGGGAATGCGCGAGAATACATGTGCACACATACAATCGTCCTCTGTCGCTGTATGCGTGCATGAGAGCGCCCAGCGGGAACATTCCTCTGGAAAATAACATATTTTCATCAGGTTTCTCCATACAAGCGGAAGGGACTAAACCTCATTCACCCCTTACATTTCTTCCGTCTCTGGTTTCGAAATACACGGGGTGACACAAAAAGTAAGGGAAATGAGGTTTCTATGTGGTTTTCCAAAGGAATTTCAAATTCCCTACACCGTCGCCTGCTAAAAGATACAGGATTTCCAACATTTTTTGCTAAAAGGAAGAGGATTTCCAACACACAAAGAACCACCTTCTCACTTTCCCGGTAAGCGGCTGCAGTAGAATGCAGGCCAAAAACCACTGGTTTTTCGCCTTCCCGCATTATAGATTTTCCACACGTGCTCAATTATGGTTTTCCTCTACTTGCAATATCTGATTTTCCGCATCCTCCCAATTTGGTTTTCCACTACTTTGCAGTATCTGATTTCCCTCAATAAAAAACTTGTTTTCATGTAATATTTGTATGTGTTTTTATTAATAATATTTACAATCGAAGCATTGGAATTATAAATTGTTAATGCATGAAGCATTCCCGGTTTTTGCTTGGCCGAATGCAGGTCTTAGGTATCCATGTCTTGTAAGCCTGTCTTCTGAAAATACCAAAAATATTTAAGATATGAATTTAAGACCAGGAATAATAAAAAGAGTAATTACCATAATTACATATCCATACAAAATTAAGGAATCTCTCCAGAAATTATGCCTTGATCCCCATGGCCGATCATTAACCCTCTGATCAGCTGTTTTATGTCGGGGATGAGAACTATGAGAAGAAAAAATCAAATATGGGAAATGCAGGCGCAACAGTTCTGGTCCCAAGAAGTCTCAATCGGCCTGGCTAAAATAAAAAAATTAAGTTAAACAACTAAGTTAGTACTGAAGTACTATTCATACAACCATTAAATGAACACCGCCCACCATTTACCACTGGTGAAGATTAAAAACATTTCAAGTGACAATGAAATGCAGAATTTGTGTTGAAGATAGCATCTGGAGGCTTATATTTATTAATGGCGAAAATATCTGTGGTACTAACCTCTGTAACGCTGAAATAAAGATTATTAAACGACCACATTTATTTTATCAGTCACCTTTTTCTTGTTTTTAGATTAAAATTAACTATTTTCACTTTTGCACGAAATTGAAACTGATGTGACCGTGCATCATATATTTGATAATACCAACATTCCGAAGAAAGATAATAATTGGTCATAAGGTCATACTTTGCCCGCGAATAAATATTTCGTTTAAATAATACTTTTCAGGGACCGTAATCATTAAAGGTCACTATACTACTATATTTTAAATATAGTAGGTATTTTTCGCCAATTCGATTTCATGTTAAGTATTATCGAATTTTTATTTTTTAACAACACTTAGAAATGGCTTAGGCCACGATCTGACCATCAAATTATTTTATTTCATAGAAAATGTTAAAAATTAAAAAAAAAAACAATAATTGTTTTCTATGTAAGTTAATGGCAATCCTTGATAAATTTTTTCAAATATTTTAATCGTCTGACCTTGGCTTTATTCTATAATTTTTTTGAGTCCCGTCATCATTCTTATTATTATTTGTATTATTTATTCAATATTTATGAATATTTTAGAAAATCCTAGTTGTAGCTTTGAAATCAAATTGGCACAGAATCTTATTCAAGCCATGTGGCACGGAAAGTTTTGTTATTGAGTAAAATAAATTAAAATCATCTATAAATATTATTATAGTCATTATAATTATAGTTATTGAGTTTAATTTATTTTATTAAAAATTATTAATATTTTTTCTACAAATTTTACAAATATATAAATTATTCCCAATGGGAATAATACCAAAAGTTTGTGATTTTTTTGTAAAAATTTTGTAATCGGGGTGCCACAGAAATCACACAACGCATAAGTGGCCTGATATAGATGCTATTCAGAAACCCACCCCATTTGACGCTCAGAAATTGTCTATCCTCACACCACTGCCTGCACAAAGGAACAGGATTTCAAGTACACTAAAAACCAACTTCTCACTTTCCCGCTGGGTGGCTCTAGAGCGCTCCCCACCGGGCAAGTGAGAAGGTGGTTCTTTGTGTGTCGGAAATCCTCTTCCTTTTAGCAGAAAATGTTGGAAATCCTGTATCTTTTGGCAGGCGACGGTGTAGGGAAAATGTAAATTCCTTTGTAAAAACACATAAAAACCTCATTTACCCCTCACTTTTTGTGTCACCCCCGTGTATTTTAAAACCATAGACGGAAGAAATGTAAGTGGTGAATGAGGTTTTGTCCCTTCCGCTTCAATGGAGAAACCTAATGAAAATAACATATTTTCCAGTGGAACTTTCCCGCTGGGTCTCTCTCTGGCTTTTGAGCAAGAGAGCCTGGAACATGGTGAAACTATATAAGGCGGTCTCGTCGCGAGAGCTGCCCTCTTTTGAGGACGTTATTTGTGCCTATCTCTATCTATCTCTTTCTAGCGCTTGTCTCTTTGAAAAATAACGTCCTCGGCAGAGCTGATGAGACCACCTTATATAGATTCACCATGGCCTGGAGCCAGCTCTAGAGCCAGCACCAAAAAATCGTGTGCAAAAAAATCGTATGTCGTTATTTATATTCATATTCTAATGTCTTTGGTATAATGATTTCAGTCAAAAGTTTGCAACGCAGTGAAGGAGACGTTTTCGATCCCATAAAGTGTATTTATTCTAGATCAGCATCACTAGAGGAGTCGATCTAGCCATGTCCGTCTGTCCGTCCGTCTGACCGTCCGTTCTGAATTTTTAAGCTATCGGGATGAAACTTTCCCAAAAGTCTTTTTTCTATTGCAGGTAGTATATAAGTCGGAACCGGCCGGATCGGAGAACTATATCTTATAGCTCCCAAAGGAAAAATCGGGAAAAAAAAACGTAAAAAAATTCTGGCTTTGATGTTTTTTGAAATATTACCTTCTACTTTTAAGGATATTATGTTTTAAATATTTTTGAATTTTGAATTAAATTTAAAAAAAAAACTATATGACTATATCATATAGCTGCCATAGAAGCGGTCGGAAAATTAAATTGAAATTAATAGGGAAAAAATTATATATTTCTTGATTTTAATTACATTCTCTTTTTCTCTGGGATATAGCTTTACTAAAGTAAAGTAAACCCTAAAGCATTTCAAAATTTCGAATTAAATTTAACAAAATTCGGACGGCTATATTATAATGCTGCTATAGGAAGGATCACAAAATTGATGCCAAAATAATACGAAAGCAGCTAAAATGAAGATTTTTGTAACATATATGCAAATCTCAATTTCAATGTTTTCCTAAGTTAATAGGAATGATCTACAAGGGTGTATAAGCTTCGGCTGGCCAAAGCTAGCTTCCTTTCTTGTTTTTCTTGGGATTAGTAACACAGGCCAACAGTGTTTTTCGTGCAGCCCTATTGGCATTAAAATATGTTAATATAAACGTATATTAGCATATCTGCATACTTAGATTTCGCGTTTAACGGGTGGTATTTGTGCAATCGCGGTTTGAAAAAAGTAGCAAACTTTAATTTTTTGATTTAAGATATCTTCGAGGGTCTGTGCTCAGTTGTAATAAAACCTATGCCAAAAAATTGCTTAGATGCCCTTCTACATAATTGCATTTAAGGTTCCATCATAATTTGAGTCAATCAAAGCCTATAAGCCATTGAAGTAATTTGTTCACCTCTATTCCCAACCAACTTGATGCGGTGAACAGGCTTAAAAAAATACAAGGAAAACAATAGAGAACGCTATAGTCGGGTTGGTGTCCCGACTATCTAATACCCGTCACTCAGCTAAAGGGAGTGCGAACGCTGTACTCGGGTTGGTGTCCCGACTATCTAATAATCGTAACTCAGCTAAAGGGAGTGCGAGGGAGATAGATATATAAACAATTTTGATTGCGTATAACTTTTTAATGAATGGTCCGATTTGAAAAATGTCTTCTACATTTCGATAGGTATTAATAAACACTATAAAATTGCGTGTATATATTTTTAAAATCTTAAAAGATGTGGCCTCCAGACACATTTGAAAATCGTTTATGGCGATTGTGGGCGTTAGGGGGGGCGTGGCACCTCGATGAAACAAACTTGCGCTGCGTAGGAAGCCCAAGAATATGTGTGTGAAATCTCAACCTTCTAGCTTTTGTAGTTTCCAAGATCTCAGCGTTCATACGGAAAGACAGACGGACAGACGGACATGGCTAGATCGACTCGGCTAGTGATCCTGATCAAGAATATATATACTTTATAGGGTCGGAAACGCTTCCTTATCCCTGTTACATACTTTTGCACGAATACAATATACCCTTTTACTCTACGAGTAACGGGTATAAATATGTGCCCTAAAATATTTGACAGGCATCTAGAGGCGTCTTTTCCCGAATTTTTGAGATAAATACCACTATTGTACTTCGAAGGATAGAATTTATAGATTTTTTTTTCTAAACATCAAAAAAGTAACGGGACAGAAATTAGATAAAATAAATGTGTGATTCAAGTAGTAGGCTTTAGAAAAATAAAAGGGTCGTAGTCATTCAAAGTAAAAAGGAGTTTTCTACTAGGAAATTCATCGTGACAAAACACATTGGTACTTTGTGAAAATTGAGAAACCCTAGCAGCTTTTAAAAAGATTCTGATATAAAAAACTGGCAAAAAATTTAATAAATGTATTTTTACATAAAAAAATTAACTTTTCTATACAAAAATACTTTTAAGACTATTTAATATTAATATTTATGAAAATGGAATTTAAGTAAAGCAAATAAAATAAAAAAAACCACCGTTTTTTTATTGGTTTAAAAATATAATACGTATTTTTATTATCAAATTAGATTTAATTAACTCAATAAATATAACAAGAAAGGAAGCTAGCTTCGGCCAGCCGAAGCTTATATACCCTTGCAGACAAAAGAAATACCTTTTTAAGTTGTCAGAAATCAAAACGCCTACTTCCTGCAAAGTTACAATGAATTTTCTTATATTTGTTTGATTAAGATATAGTGGTCCGAAGATATAGTGGTCCGATCCGGCTCGCTCCGACATATCTACTACCTGCAATAGAAAGAAGACTATTGGGAAAGTTTCATTGCGATAGCTTTAAAACTGAGAGACTAGTTCGCATAGAAACGGACAGACGGACAGACGGACATGGCTAGATGGACTCGGCTATTGGTGCTGATCAAGAATATATATACTTTATGTGGTCGGAAACGTCTCCTTCACTACGTTACAATATCTGACTCAAATTATAATACCCTCTGCAAGGGTATAAAAATAGCGGCTTGCTTATTAGATTTTGATTGTCCTATTAACTTTATAGAAGATGTGACCGCTCGATAGACCAGTGAGAGTATACAGCATTCCAGGGATTTCATCGAATTCTGCGAAGCATCAGCTTAAGGTACTTCCGCTACCAATCGTCAGAACTAGTGAGGAGTTTGGCTTTTTAGTCTCAGGGAAGCGTCACCGTTTCCAGACTTGGGTGAACGGGTGCAGCTTGCAATATTTCTGATATGCTTGCAGTAGACAACGTGCGTTGTCTACTCGCTGCTACCGTTGTTCTTGATCGCCTGTTTTGATATTCTGCTCAGTACGCTTCCCTACTTTTTATACCCGTTACTCGTAGAGTAAAAGGGTATATTGTATTCGTGCAAAAATATGTAACAGCTAGAAGGAAGCGGTTCAGACCCCATAAAATATATGTATTCTTGATCAGGGTCACTAGCCGAGTCGATCTAGTCATGTCTGTCTGTCCGTCTGTCTGTCCGTCTGTCTGTCTGTCTGTTTGTCTGTCCGTCTGTCTGTCTGTCTGTTTGTCTGTCCGTCTGTATGAACGCTGAGATCTCGGAAACTACAAAAGCTAGAAGGTTGAGATTTCCCACAAATATTCTTCCCTGGTATCTTTCTTCAATGTTTTTGAAGTCCTGGTGAAATCGTTCGCCTTGCTCTTCGCTGTAAGCTCCAAGGTTATGTGGAAATTGGTCTAAATGGCTATGCAGGTAATGGACCTTTATGCTCATATTACAGCCTAACTCTTTAAAGTGGTGGAGCATGTTTTCAACCAATTCACAATAATTTGAGGCTTTGTCATTTCCCAGAAAATTAAGGACCACACTTTTAAAAGAATTCCAAGCATTAAATTCCGTTTCTGTCATTGAATTTATAAAGTTTTTGTCTTTAATAAGCGTTCTTATTTGTGGACCGTCGAAAATTCCAGCCTTTAATTTCTCCTTACTTATTTTTGGAAATTTGTTTGAAACATATTGAAAGCATGATCCTTGCTTGTTCAGCGCATTTTTAAATTGTTTCATTAAGCCAAGCTTTATGTGCAGAGGTGGCAAAATTATTTTATCTCTGGGTATTAATGCTGGATTTATTATATTTTTATCGCCCAAGAGCAGCGATTTTCGTTCGGGCCAAATGCTATTTTTCCAATGCTGCATTTTATCTCTGCTGTCCCACAAGCAGAGAAAACAGGGATACTTCGTATAGCCGCTTTGCTGACCTAAAAGGAAGTTTACCATTTTTAAGTCCACGCACACAGTCCAATTGTGCTCAACGTACTTAAGTTTTTTTAAAACTAATTGAACTGTGCCGTAAACTTCCTTTAGTTTAGTGAAATGCGCAATCGGTACTGCTCCATATCTATTGCCGTTGTGAAGCAAAACGCATTTTAAGCTTCTTTTGCAACTGTCTATAAAAAGTCGCCATTCTTCAAGTTTGTAATTTGAAAGTCCCATCTTTGTTAGGAGAGCCTTAATGTCCTTGCAGAAGACTAGATCATCCTCTGTAGCGAAAAATGGAAGCATGTCTTTTTCTCGATTGCGATAGGAAGTAATTTTTGTCTCTCGACAAAGTAAATTTCTTTCCCTTAATCGGGAGGCCAAAAGTTCTGCTCTTTCTTTAGATAGCTCAAGGTCCCTTACAAGATCATCTAAATCATCTTGAGAGATTAATCTGGGTTCTCGGCGTGTCGCATCATAATCTTTTTCGTAATCGCAGGTCATTTTATCAATCGGGGTACTCGGGTCAATATCAAATTTAGTAGTAGGATAATACGGGTGCTGGCTCACTTTTAATTGATCGTGTCAATCCAATTAGCACCAATTAGTCACGCATGAACCACCAATTAGTCACGCATGAACCAATTAGTCATGCATGGATGCACACAGGTGTTATAATGACCTAATTAGCACATAGGTGTTATAATGACCTAATTAGTATAATTAATCAATAAAAGAAATGGTGAAAGTGGGAGATGTGTTTTATCATGTCTAGAATTTGTGGTTGCTTAGAGTGATCTTTACCCGAAAATTGTGTGTAGGAGTGTGAGAGAGTTTACCCGAAAATTGTGTGTAGGAGTGTGAGAGAGTTTACCCGAAAATTGTGTGTAGGAGTGTGAGAGAGTTTACCCGAAAATTGTGTGTAGGAGTGTTATCCGAAAATTGTGTGTAGGAGTGTTACCCGAAAATTGTGTGTAGGAGTGTGAGAGAGGGGTCATGCCTAGAATTTGTGGTTGCTTAGAGTGATCTTTACCCGAAAATTATGTGTAGGAGCGTGAGAGAGGGGTGTTTTATTATGCGTGTCCATTTTCTTGATTCAATTAGGATTGTAGATGATATCTGTTAGTGTAACCTATCTTCAGTGGTTTTGTGGTCAAAAAGTGTGAGTTCGAGAACTCCCCCTCTTTAGCGAGCATTACCTATGTGCTAATTAGGTCAGCGAGCAGTAACCTATCTTCAGTGGTTTTGTGGTCAAAAAGTGTGAGTTCGAGAACTCCCCCTCTTTAGCGAGCACTACCTATGTGCTAATTAGGTCAGGGAGCATTAGCGAGCATTAGGTCTTAAATGTTTCAATTCTATAGTGGAGGTGGTGGAGGTGGTGGTGGTAGTGGTTCCTAACAGAATATACACAAAACAAATGAGATCGTTTATTTAATCAAGTTTTCAAAAAAGTTACATGTCAAGAAGAAATGTGGAAAGTAGTTCAGTTTAAGAAAAGTATTCGAGTTGAGTGAATCTTTTAAAATCGTCGTGTGAACCCTCCGGAAATTTCAAGTTGAAGAAAAGTCGTGTTAATTTTTGTTTCAAGTGGATTCGAAATCTATGTAAACGTATTTTCATTATAAAAATCAAAACACTTTACAGTTAAAGTAAAGTATAATAAAGTGAAAAGAAGAAGTGAAAAAAATAATATTTCAAAACAATATTTAAAAAAAAAAAAAAAAAAAAACAAATCAAAATGAATAAGTATTGTGATAAGTGCAATATTACCCTATCTGCTAACATTTCGTGGAGTCATCATCTGCGAACGGAGCAGCATAAAAGAAATGTCATAGAGCCAGTGGATTCAAAAATTAAAAAAATCAGATCTGGATTCCAAGGAAGGATTATTCACTATCTATATGAAAATACTAGTAATAATGTGATTTATCCAACACGATTTATGGAGGAAGCAGGAGAAGCTTTTCTCCCTCACTTGTATCCATTGTTGGAGAGTTATGGATCAGTAAAAATTAACTTTGAACTTTTTGGGAAATATGTGCTCTTGAAGGAAGAAGTGGAATGTGAAGAAATAAAGTCATTTCAAAGTAAAATGACAATAATCACTGCCAACTCCAATATAGAAACTGAATATAAGGAGCACATGGAGAAAATTTTGGTGAGGATGGAGGAATTCCAAGAAAGGGGTAGTGGATGGACATTGATTCATCTCATTCGATTGGAAATGAATATCAATCAATATTCACCTTTAAGAGGATCATCCTATATTAAACTACCCTCTTGGTTAGAAAATAAAAATGCAATACTAAATGTTAAAAACCTGAAGGATGAATATTGTTTTAAGTGGACCTTAATCGCTGCATTAAGCAACCTTAATAAAAATGCAACCAGGTGCACAAGTTACAAAGTGAATATAAACGATGATCTCATTCAAGTCAATGGGATCACATTAAATTTCAGTGGATTGGAATTTCCACTTAAACCGTCAGACATCAAAAAATTTATAGAGAAAAATAAAGAAATAAATATAACACTTTTTGGATTCGAGGATGGAGCTATTTTTGGACCTATATTCTATTACCCAGAAGTGAGGAAAAATTCCATAAATATGCTGCTAGTGGAGGAAGGATGCAAAGCACATTATACTTGGATAAAAAACCTATCAAAGTAAGTAGTTTTATAATATCATTATTATTATTATGTATTATGTATTATTATTTTTTGTTTGTGTTTTTGTTTTAAATTTTATAATATTTATATGTTTTCATATTTAAAAAAAAAAATTGTTTTTTTTTATATCTTTATTTTAGTTTGGTTTCCTCACAAGTTTCGAGAGATAAAGCAAAGAAATGGTTCTGTGAAATTTGCTTAAATTATTCATTGAGTGAAGATGCTGCCAACCGACACTCTGAAGTCTGTGGTAAAAAGGTATCGCGTCTACCAAACCCGAGGGATGCAACTTTAAAATATATGAATATTCAAAAGGAAGTGATGATACCATTCACAGTATACGCTGATTTTGAATGCATCCTTCAACCTATTAATAAAAATGAAACATTAAATTTAAATATAGTAAATATTCATAAGCCTATTTCATATGCATACTATATAAAGTGTGCATATGATAATAGTTTAGATAAGTTTGTTTTAGAAACTAAATTAAACTCAGGAATGAATTTCCTCCTATCTCTTATAGAAAATTTAACACTTATATTTGAGAATCATATTTCTAAAAATGTACCTATACTTATATCTGATGTTGAAGAAGAAGATTTTAAAAATCAATTAATTGTCATATATGCAACACTCCTATGCTTTTATTAGATAGAGTCAGGGATCACTGTCACTTCACAGGAAAATTTAGGGGTGCAGCACATAATGCGTGCAATTTAAAATATAAAGTCCCAAAATTTATTCCTGTTTTCTTCCACAATTTCACTAGGTATGATTGTCATCTATTTATAAAAGATTTGGCTCTCATACCTGGTGAAATAAAGGTAATTCCATTAAATAAGGAACAATATATTTCAATATCAAAAATTATAACTATTAGTAATGGTGAAAACTTTGAAATCCGTTTTCTAGATTCGTTTCGTTTTATGCCTTCTGCATTAGATACATTAGCTTCAAACCTGGATAGTGAACAAATGCATATTACAAAATCATTTTTCCCAAATGAAAATCAGTTTAACCTTATGCGAAGAAAGGGTGTATTTCCTTATGAATATTTAGATTCAGTTGAGAAATTAAAAGAAAGTATATTACCTCCTAGAGAAGCTTTCTATAGTTCCTTAACTGAAAATGAAATGTTCAAACGAAAATTACACTCACGCACAAGAGGTATGGAATGAGTTTTCATGTGAGAACTTAAAAGATTATTTAGAGTTATATTTGAAAACAGATGTTTTATTAATGGCTGATGTCTTTGAAAACTTCCGAAGACTTTGCATTAAAATTTATTCACTTGATCCAGCACATTTTTTCACAACACCAGGTTTATCATGGGAAGCTATGTTGAAATGTACTAAAATTGAATTAGATTTATTAACTGATATAGATCAATATAAATTTATTCAAAGTGGTATTCGAGGTGGTTTAGTACAATGTACATGTAGATATGCTAAAGCAAATAATAAATATGTTGATAATTTTGATAGTACTCAAAAATCATCATATTTAATTTATTTGGATGCAAATAATTTATATGGTTGGGCTATGTCACAATCTTTACCATATGGAGGTTTTGAATGGCTTTCAAGGGAATCACTTGATAGTATTAATATTTCAGAGATTGGAGATGATAGTGAATATGGATACATTTTTGAGGTAGATTTAAAATATCCTTATAAATTACATAACAAACACAATGATCTTCCATTTTGTTGCAATAATCAATTACCAACAAACAGAGATAAAATTAAAAAATTAATTGCTGATTTAAGGGATAAAGAAAAATATATTATTCATTATAAAAATCTTCAACAGTGTATAGAAAATGGTTTAATTCTAAAAAAAATCCATAGAGGTATTCGTTTCTTTCAGAAGCCTTGGTTAAAAGCATACATTGACTTGAATACATTTCATAGAACTAATGCAAAAAATGCATTTGAAAAAGATTTTTTTAAACTTTTAAATAATGCTGTCTATGGAAAAACCATGAAAAATGTTGACAAAAGAGTGGATGTAAAATGAATTACAGAATGGGAAAGTGCTTCACCA
>JBAMCF010000304.1:0-16401 GCA_037075285.1 Drosophila lutescens
AATAGAATATAGGTCCAAAAATAGCTCCATCCTCGAATCCAAAAAGTGTTATATTTATTTCTTTATTTTTCTCTATAAATTTTTTGATGTCTGACGGTTTAAGTGGAAATTCCAATCCACTGAAATTTAATGTGATCCCATTGACTTGAATGAGATCATCGTTTATATTCACTTTGTAACTTGTGCACCTGGTTGCATTTTTATTAAGGTTGCTTAATGCAGCGATTAAGGTCCACTTAAAACAATATTCATCCTTTAGGTTTTTAACATTTAGTATTGCATTTTTATTTTCAAACCAAGAGGGTAGTTTAATATAGGATGGTCCTCTTAAAGGTGAATATTGATTGATATTCATTTCCAATCGAATGAGATGAATTAATGTCCATCCACTACTCCTTTCTTGGAATTCCTCCATCCTCACCAAAATTTTCTCCATGTGCTCCTTATATTCAGTTTCAATATTGGAGTTGGCAGTGATTATTGTCATTTTACTTTGAAATGACTTTATTTCTTCACATTCCACTTCTTCCTTCAAGAGCACATATTTCCCAAAAAGTTCAAAGATAATTTTTACTGATCCATAACTCTCCAACAATGGATACAAGTGAGGGAGGAAAGCTTCTCCTGCTTCCTCCATAAATCGTGTTGGATAAATCACATTATTACTAGTATTTTCATATAGATAGTGAATAATCCTTTCTTGGAATCCAGATCTGATTTTTTTAATTTTTGAATCCACTGGCTCTATGACATTTCTTTTATGCTGCTCCGTTCGCAGATGATGACTCCACGAAATGTTAGCAGACAGGGTAATATTGCACTTATCACAATACTTATTCATTTTGATTTGTTTTGTTTTTTTTTGTTGTTTTTAAATATTGTTTTGAAATATTCCTTTTTTCACTTCTTCTTTTCACTTTATTATACTTTACTTTAACTGTAAAGTGTTTTGATTTTTATAATGAAAATACGGTTACATAGATTTCGAATCCACTTGAAACAAAAATTAACACGACTTTTCTTCAACTTGAAATTTCCGGAGGGTTCAGACGACGATTTTAAAAGATTCACTCAACTCGAATACTTTTCTTAAACTGAACTACTTTCCACATTTCTTCTTGACATGTAACTTTTTTGAAAATTTGACTAAATAAACGATCTCATTTGTTTTGTGTATATTCTGTTAGGAACCACTACCACCACCACCTCCACCACCTCCACTATAGAATTTAAACATTTAAGACCTAATGCTCGCTAATGCTCCCTGACCTAATTAGCACATAGGTAGTGCTCGCTAAAGAGGGGGAGTTCTCGAACTCACACTTTTTGACCACAACAGTGGTTTTGTGGTAGGTTACTGCTCGCTGACCTAATTAGCACATAGGTAATGCTCGCTAAAGAGGGTGAGTTCTCGAACTCACACTTTTTGACCACAAAACCACTGAAGATAGGTTACACTAACAGATATCATCATCGGGTAAAGATCACTCTAAGCAACCACAAATTCTAGGCATGATAAAACACACCTCCCACTTTCACCATTTCTTTTATTGATTAATTATACTAATTAGGTCATTATAACACCTATGTGCTAATTAGGTCATTATAACACCTGTGTGCATCCATGCATGACTAATTGGTTCATGCGTGACTAATTGGTGCTAATTGGATTGACACGATCAATTAAAAGCGAGCCAGCACCCGTTATATCCTACTACTCACAACATTCAGATCCATTTATTAGTTTAGTAGCTTATTGTAGCTTACTTCGTCAAAATTGAAAAAGTTGGAAAAAACGCAAAAAATTCTGTCATAAATGGCTTCGTTAAAAATACACGCATAAAAAACGAAATTAGTTTTATAACTTCTATTGGTAAAAGACACGTTTCACATGGAATGAGCCATAAGCAATATTTCTGGGTTTCATTCAGTTTGCATTAAAATGGAGCACGACTTTTCACTAGACTTACTGTACAATCTTGACGTCGACGCAAAAATTCTGTCATAAATGGCTTCGTTAAAAATACACGCATAAAAAACGAAATTAGTTTTATAACTTCTATTGGTAAAAGACACGTTTCACATGGAATGAGCCATAAGCAATATTTCTGGGTTTCATTCAGTTTGCATTAAAATGGAGCACGACTTTTCACTAGACTTACTGTACAATCTTGACGTCGACACCTCTATTTCTTGCACCTCTATTTTTTGTGCAGGTGTGGGTAATACCTGTAATCTTAAAAACCCCTAAAAAGTGCCCCAAAGTATATAATGTTAGCAGCCTTACATATTTTGGTATTTGGCGCTCTTCCACAAAGCAGGACACATTCAAAAATCCTATGATTTACAACAAAACCAAAAATCTTATTCTCACATTTATCTTTAATTTTAGTATTTTTAAAATTCGTAGAAAAAATATTAATAATTTTTAATCAAATAAATTAAACTAAATAACTATAATCAAATGTCTATAATCATAATATTTATGGATGATTTTAATTTATTTTACTCAATAACAAAACTTGCCGTGATTCTGTAACAATTTGATTTCAAAGCTACAACCAGGATTTTCTAAAATATTCATAAATATTGAATAGATAATACAAGTAATAATAAGAATGATGACGGGACTCAAAAAAATTATAGAATAAAGATAAGGTCAGACGATAAAAATATTTGATAAAATTTATCAATGGTTGCCATTAACTTACATAAAAAATTATTATTTGTTTTTTACATTTTTAAAAATTTTCTATGAAAGAAAATAATTTAATCGTCCGATCGTGGTCTAATCCATTTTTAAGTGTTGTTAAAAAATAAAAATTCGTGTTAGTAGTATTGATAACACTTAACATGAAATCGAATTGGCGAAAAATACCTACTATACCTATAATATACGTAACCTTTAATGATTACGGTCCTTGAAAAATGTTATTTAAATGAAATATTTATTCGCGAGAAAAGTGTGACCCTAAGTTACATCGAAATTATGACCAATTATTATCTTTCTTCGGAATGTTGGTATTATCAAATATATGATGCACGGTCACATCAATTTTAAATTTCGTGCAAAAGTGAAAAAAAAGTGAAAATAGTTAATTATACCCGTTACTCGTAGAGTAAAAGGGTATATTGTATTCGTGCAAAAGTATGTAACAGCTAGAAGGAAGCGTTTCCGACCCCATAAAGTATATATATTCTTGATCAGGATCACTAGCCGAGTCGATCTAGCCATGTCCGTCTGTCCGTCTGTCTGTCTGTCTGTCCGTCTGTCCGTATGAACGCTGAGATCTCGGAAACTATAAAAGCTAGAAGATTGGCATTTTGCATACAGATTCTAGGAGTTCCTACGCAGCGCAAGTTTGTTTCAAAAAGGTGCCACGCCCCCTCTAACGCCCACAATCGCTTATATACGATTTTAAAAATTTCACTATTTCGGAAAAGTAAAAATGCAGAAATTTTTCAAATCGGACCATTCGTTAAAAAGTTATGCGTGTTCAAAGTTTCTATCTCGATCTCCCTCGCACTCCCTTTACCTGAGTAACGGGTATCTGATTGTCGGGGCACCCGACTATAGCGTTCTCTCTTGTTTTAATCTAAAAACAAGAAAAAGGTGACTGATAAAATAAATGTGGTCGTTTAATAATCTTAATTTAAGCGTTACTGAGGTTAGTACCACAGATATTTTCGCCATTAATAAATATAAGCCACCAGATGCTATCTTTAACACAAACTCTGCATTTCAGTGTCTTTTGAAATGTTTTTAATCTTCACCAGTGGTAAATGGTGTGCGGTGTTCATTAAATGGTTGTATGAATAGTACTTCAGTACTAATATAGTTGTTTAACTTAATCAAAATATTACATTTATTTCAGCCAGGCCGATTGAGACTTCTTGGGACCAGAACTGTTGCGCCTGGGCGGTTCTTTTACAAACCGAACGGATTTGGCCAAAAAAATTTTTTCACATTTTTGATTTGCCTGAAACTTTTTTTTACGGATACTATTCGGAAAATAAGTAAACACGTGTATCAGGATTTGGCCGAAAAAAAAGTATTTTTTTTTTAGAATTTTTTTTAGTTTGCCAAAAAACGTTAATTTTGAAAAAGTACCCGCTCATTGAAAATCTGTATCTCCGGTTGTAGTGATCCGATTGACTTCGTGTCTTTTGCATTAATTCCTCTTAAACCTCTTCTTAAAAAAAAAAAAACTAAATTTCTTAAAAATATAAACAAATTAAGATTTTAAAAAAATTTTTAACGGGTTCCCCACAAAAAAAAAATTTTTTTTTAGTTTAACATATGCGCCATATTGTTAGTTACAATCGGTTTTTGTCAAAAAGGTGGAGCCATGTTTAGTTTTTAAAATATCGATTTTTTTTTAGCAAGGCCTCGGTTTTTTTCTATGATTGCACGCAAAAGCATGTAGTGCATCTCGCTCGCACTTATTAGATGCTTTTGGTTTTCATGCTTACGAGTCATTTAAAAGCTTTTTACCATTTTTTTTATAGTTAAGACGTAGCTTTAAGAATGTAATCGATAATAAAATTGATAAATTAAAAAAGAACCACTAGTTCCATAATTGTGAGCTGGCTCAGTTCACTGCATTGAACCAAAACTTGTATCGATCAATTTACACAAAACTTATTGTCATCTGTGAGGTGCACTTTTTACGTAGCTTACGGTTATAGATAAAAGTTGTAGTGCAAAGAAAATGCCAAAAAAAATATCAAAAAAGTTCGTCGGTTCGCGTGTGCGTTTGGATAGGAGGCAATTGGATAGATGTTTTAATCCGTTTAATTTATCGCCACATCCAAGAATCGCTAGTTCTAAGAATTTGAGAAAGGTGCGGGAGGAACACTTGCTGGCGTTAAATATTCGTCCGTCAAATCAGGCACTTCAGCAAAAGATTTGCCCCACTTGTCGTATGAATATAAATAAGAAGTCCGAGTTTAAAGAGAATATTAAAGATATTGGAGCAAGCCCCGAGGTATACCACTTAATAATGCATTTAAAACAACACAAGAAGCATTACAACAAAATGTAAAACTTTTTTTTAGCTCGAAGCCTCACCGAAATCCGAAATGGAAACAAATCTTATTGGGGACGTTAGTTTTACGATCCAGGATGAAAAAGAGGCCTTATCCGAGGCAATAAATTGTTTTAACAAAGGCTTAGATGTTATTGGGTCTTCGCCAATCCAAAAAGAAAAAGTCTCTCAAAAGCGATACTCTTCTGAAAAAATGAATAATCTTAAGGTGTCTATGTCAAAAATCTTTAACACTTCATCTGATTGCGTGGAAGATGAGAATAGCACTGAAGAAAATGATGGAAAATATACTTTAGAAATTTTAAAACATGAATTTATTCAAACTGATGACCGTATAAAGCAAATTAAAATTTTGACAATTTTCAAGGACTGGTCTTATCGTAAGGTGAAAGAACATTTTCCTTCTGCAACGTTTCACATGATTTATACTGCAAAAGAAACGGCAGAGAAAAATGGTATCTTATCTGCTCCTAACCCTAAAACCCACCCATCATTAGAAGAAGACGTAATTAAATTAGTGATCCAATTTTATGAGCTTGATGAGAACAGCCGAATGATGCCCGGCAAAAAGGATTTTATTTCCGTAAAAATCAATGGAAAACGTTCGCCTGTTCAAAAAAGATTGCTTTTAGTAAATTTGCGTGAACCGTACAATATGTTTGTCAAAATGTATCCACAATCAAAGTGCAGCTTTTCAAAATTTGCTAGTTTGCGCCCAAAACACTGCGTACTAGCAGGTGCAAGTGGCACCCATTCGGTCTGCGTTTGCGCCATCCATGAAAATGTAAATTTGCTTATTGATGGATCACACATAAAGCAATTTACGGAAATGAAATGTTATCAAGACTTTCTTAAGCGTATGATTTGCATTAATCCAACAGAGGAGAGTTACTTTGGAAAGTGCTACGGGTGTCCTGGAGCATCACATTTAGTTGAAGAACTTACAAATATTTTTGAAAGCCAATTCATCAAGGAAATACGTTACAGACAATGGACAGTAGTTGACAGAACAACTTTACAACTGATGATATCCCCTATCGATGAATTTTTAGAAAAATTAAAAACGGGATTGGAAAAATTGCTTCTACATTCCTTTTTAGTACGAAAACAAAATGAGTTTATGGCCAAGAAAAAGGCGGAACTTACGACTGATGAGTGCATTGTCATTTGCGACTTTTCGGAAAATTACGCTTTTGTCCTTCAAGATTCCGTGCAGGGCGTTCATAGGAATAATAATCAAGCAACAGTCCACCCGTTTGCCATTTACTACAGGACTGATGAAGGTCAAATTAGCATTAAAAGCTTGGTGATTATATCTGAATGTTTGCATCACGATACTATAGCAGTCCATGTTTTTCAAAGACATTTAATTAAATTTATAAAGGAAAATTTGACCAAAGTAAAAAAAATTACATATTTTTCGGATGGAGCTGGCGCTCAATATAAAAATAAAAAAAATTTTGCAAATCTAACGCATCACCTCAAAGATTTCGGGCTACTGGCACTTCTTTCCCACTTCTCACGGCAAAGGTGCGTGCGATGGCTTAGGCGGCACAGTTAAAAGGTTAGCCGCTAGAGCAAGTTTGCAAAGAATAACTAACCCAATACAAACACCTTGGGAGTTATTCGAATGGGCATCGAAATCACTTCCAAATATTTTAGTGAAATTTTCAACAAACGAGGAATATGCCGCTGAAGAGAAAAAGTTGGAAAAAAAATTCCAAAAAACGATGACAGTAAAAGGAACATTGTCCTTTCATTGCTTTATACCACGAACACAAAAATTACTTATTGCCAAGCACTATTCATTACAAAATAAATCAACTTTTGTTAAAATAATGACCTAAATAATAAATGTATAAAAAAACTTTAAAAGGCATGACTTTTAAATTTAATCTTTATAAAGGGGATGGTTAAATCATTTTTTAAGTATAAAATTCCTTTTTGAGACACGAAGTCAATCGGATTACTACAACCGGAGATACAGATTTTCAATGAGAGGGTACTTTTTCAAAATTAACGTTTTTTGGCAAACTAAAAAAAATTCTAAAAAAAAAAATAATTTTTTTCGGCCAAATCCTGATACACGTGTTTACTTATTTTCCGAATAGTACACGGAAAAAAAGTTTCAGGCAAATCAAAAATGTGACCCAAGAAAAGGTGTTCGGTTTGTAAAAGAACCGCCCGCCTGCATTTCCCATATTTGATTTTTTCTTCTCATAGTTCTCATCCCCGACATAAGACAGCTGATCAGAGGGTAAATGATCAGCCATGGCGAACTAGGCATAATTTCTGGATTTTGTATGGAGATGTAAAAATGGTAATTACTCTTATTATTATTCCTGGTCTTACATTCATATCTAATTATTTTTGATATATTCAGAGGGCAGGCATTAGCAATTTTTAATTCCAATGCTTCGATTGAAAATATTATTAAACAAGAAAGGAAGCTAGCTTCGGCAAGCCGAAGCTTATATACCCTTGCAGATCATTCTATTAATTTACAAATCGCAAAAATGTTAAATTTCCTATTATTTCACATAAATTTTTCGATCGTTTCTATGGCAGCTAAATGATATAGTAGTTCGATCTTTTTAAAATTAAAATCGAAATTCGGAAATATTTAAAAATAGTCATATCCCAGAGTAGTAGAAGAGAATGTAATAAAAATCAACAAAGATATAATTTTTTTCCTATTAATTTCCATTTAATTTTTCGACCGTTCCGATGGCAGCTATATGATATAGTGATCCGATTTTTTAAATATTTAATTCGAAATTCAGAAATATATAAAAAGTTATATTCCCAAGATTAGAAGGTAATACTTCAAAAAACACCGAAGCTAGAATTTTTTTTATGGTTTTTTTTCTGATCCTTTCTATGGGAGCTATAGGATATAGTTGTCCGATCCGGTCGGTTCCGACTTATATACTACCTGCAATAGTAAGAAGACTTTTGGGAAAGTTTTATCCCGATAGCTTAAAAACTGAGAGACTAGTTTGCGTAGAAACAGACAGACGGACAGACGGACAGACAGACAGACGGACAGACGGACAGACGGACGGACAGACGGACATGGCTAGATCGACTCGTCTCCTTCACTGCGTTGCAAACTTCTGACTGAAATCATAATACCCTCTGCAAGGGTATAAAAATACATATACAAATATTACATGAAAAAAAGTTATTTTTATACCCTTGCAGAGGGTATTATGATTTCAGTCAGAAGTTTGCAACGCAGAGAAGGAGACGTTTCCGACCCCATAAAGTATATATATTCTTGATCAGCATCACTAGACGAGTCGATCTAGCCATGTCCGTCTGTCCGTCCGTCTGTCCGTCTGTCCGTCTGTCCGTCTGTCCGTCTGTCCGTCTGTCTGTCTGTCCGTCTGTCCGTCTGTCCGTCTGTCTGTTTCTACGCAAACTAGTCTCTCAGTTTTTAAGCTATCGGGATGAAAATTTCCCAAAAGTCTTCTTACTATTGCAGGTAGTATATAAGTCGGAACCGACCGGATCGGACAACTATATCCTATAGCTCCCATAGGAAGGATCGGAAAAAAAACGTTAAAAAAAATTCTAGCTTCGGTGTTTTTTGAAGTATTACCTTCTAATCTTGGGAATATTATTTTTTATATATTTCTGAATTTCGAATAAAATATTTAAAAAATCGGATCACTATATCATATAGCTACCATAGGAACGGTCAAAAAATTAAATGGAAATTAATAGGAACAAAATTATATCTTTGTTGATTTTTATTACATTCTCTTCTACTCTGGGATATGACTATTTTTAAATATTTCCGAATTTCGATTTTAATTTTAAAAAGATCGAACTATTATATCATTTAGCTGCCATAGAAACGATCGAAAAATGTATGTGAAATAATAGGAAATTTAACATTTTTGCGATTTGTAAATTAATAGAATGATCTGCAAGGGTATATAAGCTTCGGCTTGCCGAAGCTAGCTTCCTTTCTTGTTATTGTGGGAAATCAGACACTGCAAAGAAGTGGAAAACCAAAACTGCGAGGGTGTGGAAAAGCAGATATTCCAAGAAGTGGAAAACCAAAACTGCGAGGGTGTAGAAAAGCAGATATTGCAAGTGGAGGGAAACCATAACAGTGGATTTTGGCCTGCATTCTACTGATAGAAATCCATTTAGAAACCTCATTTCCCCCTTTTTGTGTCACCGTGTATTTTGAAATGATGAAAATATGTTATATTCCAGAGGAATTTTCCCGGTGGGAATTTGAATGGGGCAGCTCATCGATGTGTGTGTGCCGACCGCTGTTCTGCAGTGTACGTGAGCGGCAGCTTATCGGTAAGACAATTTCCTATACTCAACTAATAGGACGCTGCTTTAAGTGCAATTTTCTCGAAACAATGTTTAAAATATTTAAAAAAGTGATTTTTAACTTTAAGTGAGTGCCACCACAAGTTATGTATAAGTTATGTTCAACGGCGGCCTATAGATGATCCGCAGCTGGCCTATTTTTTTTTAAATCTAGCCTGACAAAAAAATTCCCAAGATAAGAAAAATACAAATAAAATCAACATACCCCTATTAATTTAAAAAAAGAAATACATAAAAAAAATCAGTTTTATATGTTTCTCCTTCCTTAGGCTCAGATGACACATTTAATTTTTAGCGTCAATTTATTGTGACAATTTTTCATTTGTGTGAGTTTAAAGAAGTGCAAGCGAGTCAGGACTAATATGATATCGCGCCTTTACTATTGGTGTTAGTAGTAGAGCAGCAAAAAATATTTGAATATTTCTCGTGCTCGTTTGAAGTCCCATTAAAGAAAAATTGCTACAATAAATTGACGTTAAAAATTGAATGTGTCATCTGAGCCTTAACACTGGATAAAATACCTAGGCGAAAATTGGGCTGCAGTCTAGGGCGGCAAAGTCAAAACTACCTAGGGCGGCGAATTGTCTTAATTCGCCCCTGCCTTTTACTCTACGAGTAACGGGTATAAAAATATAAAACGACTTAACCCTACTTTGTCTTTTGTTTTATATTTATACTCCTTTTATTTCAAATGAAAAGCGCAAAGCGACATAGCCCTACTTTGTCTTTTGGCTTATAAACACCCTACTTATTCAACTTTAGAAATACACGGCGACATTGACTTGGATTAACGTTAAATACAATATTACTCTATTGAGCATATTGACACATTTATTCTGGGTTTCTTATCTGGGTTGTTTTTCACAACTTATTAGAAAACAAACCCACAGGGCCACCACAAGGTTTAGGATTAAACCCTTATCTGGTTAAAATCCTAACTCGCTCGAAATTCTCCCACCACTTTCTATGAATTATTGTCATAATGTCTGCCCAACGACCCAAGTGCTTCAATTTTATGCTAAGTTTCCCACTTTCACAATAGACAAGCGGGAATCCCTCGTTACTGAGAGATTGCACCGTTTGGACACTCTTTTTGCGGATGCAGAATAAGATTTTCGAATCTTGATGGTCTCCACTGACGATGGGATCACTGTTAAAAGGAAAGAACAAATCAGTTTGACTTTTTCTACATGGGAAGACGAGTTAAATAGAGTAAAAACTCTCTTAAAAGATCTATGCCCTGGAATCAAACAGAAGCTCAATTAAATTTGATTGAAGACGCGTTCGTCGGTTCTCGCCAACATCTCGGTGAATTCATGCCATATCAAAGACCCTCCCTGTGACGCCGAACATTTTAGTGGTTGCTACGAACCGCCCGCTTTTAAGGACATGTTTACTGCTGTTTATAGCAATCATCCCAAGCTCACATCTGCTCAAAAGTTATACTATTTAAAAAATAAAATCCGAGAAGCTGGCTTTATCGTCAAACAGTTCCGACGGTACGATGAAAGCTTTTGCAAGTGATTCGAAAACAAACGATTGTTAGTAGACACTCATTTAAAAAAGCTTTTTAACAATTATAAGGAAGATGACGAGGGATCAAGAGCATTCTGTCAGCAGTGACACACTGCTCCTCAGTGTGACAACCAGTTAAAACTGAAAATTGGGACCCCATGTTAGCTAATCTATGCTCATCAAAATTACCCGACCAAAAGCTCTCCCTTTGAAAACAATCTCTCAATTCCAAAAAGAATTTGCACACTTGGCAGCAGGGTTCGGAAATTAATACACATGTCAATGGTATTTTGAAAAATGATATTTTACAGTGTGAGCTACATTGTTGACATGAGTGTCAATACAAAAGTGTTAGCATGTGAAAAATTATTAATAACACACTACTAGAGGTGGAGAAAACATCGATGTGAAAATCAATAAATCGTTGTTTAATGATATTTTACTAACATCGATGTTTCCTCGATAAACATCGATGTTTTTTTGACGTAAAAATCAATTTTTGACAAAGCTGAACAAGTCAGAGTAATTTTAAAAATAAAAAAAAACATAAAGCTAAAAATTACAAAAAATGCTATCGTATGCCACGCAGTCTGGCATTTAAGGGAATCGAATGAAAGAGAATAATAAATAAAATCATAAAAGGCAGGAAGACTGTTGCTGCGTACTAGAAGAATTCCGAGGGGTAAGTTGATATTTTTTGAGAGCAAGGTTGGTTGCCCTGCCGGATGATTCATTTATTTAAGCGAAATTCGTTTATTTACTGGAATTTGATTGTTAATTAACTTTGCAATTACAATCCTACCGGGGATCCTGTCAAAATAAATATTGAGTTTCGCCAAAAAGATTATGGGTAATTCGATATAATATCCAGCCAGCTAGGAGAACTAAGAACTAGTTTCTATTGGCTACAGTTCAATGTTGGCAATTTTTCACATGTTTTAATTTTTTTTTATCCTTGGCATGTCCTTCGAGTTCTGAAGAAGCTCTCGGACCTTTACGCTTTTGTTTTGCAAATATTTTGACGTGCCAACGAAGGACTGACAACCCGACTACCTGGGAATAGTCTGGGCTTATATATATATATGTGCACAGAGAGAATTAATCATAAGCATTAGACTCAAATTGAGAACTTTTGTACTGCAAAAGGTGAACAAGTCTGAAAATCGATATTTTCGATATATTTTGACAATATCAATTCGATACATATCGATGTTTTGAAGGAAAAACACGAAATAAAATATCGAGAAATAGCAAACTGTAGATATTTTTCAAGCTCTAGAACAACATAAGGTTTTTTGTCCAAAATTTGTACTCAAATCAGTAGAACCTCAATTCAAATACTTGATTAGAGAACGTAATTTTACTTGATGTTAAAATTTTCTCTGTGTATATATACGTTTATATATATATTTGGCTGATATTTCTGATACACCGGGTGCCCTATTCCGTCTCGTCTCAGTTGCTCTTCACATTTCTGGTAGTTGACGTGGCCCGCCAAATGATTTAATTATGATCTCAAGTGCGAAAGTTTACCAAAATCGATTGTCAATTATGTGTCGAGATTTATTTACTTAACTACTATTGTCTTGGCACGAAACACAATACAATACAATACACAATCGGAACGGACAAACTTAATTATGAACAATTAAAGTTCAGTTACTTTTTTGTGTAGGCTTTTTCGCCCGGCGAGTTTCTCGATTATTTTTGGAGTGATTGCCGACTGAAGTGGCTATGGCTGATATAAGCACTTGCAAAAACTTGAAAACGAAATCAGTAATAAATATATATAATAATCGATCAAATGAAAAGCAAAATACTGTAACAACAAAACGGAGACTTTTGGCGGCCTACCTTTTGTTGTTTAATTGAAAAAAAAAATTGTTGGGAAGGTGACGAACTTTTCAAAGTGTCCCACCTCAGGTAAATTATCATACCTTCGCGGGGAAACGGAAAGTTTTTTTCAAGGGGCACCCGTTTTTTGAAAATCTATTATTGTCACACAATTGTTGCCTGTGTGATTAGTTGAAACTTTAATTGCGCCACAAAAGGGTGGTATAATAACAACGATGATAATGGCCCGAAGAGCACAGACAAATTTTGAACGAAAGTTTTTGGCGTTAGCACTTGAAAGAGATTTAAATACTCTTAAAAATATTGTGCCAATAAGGAATTAAATATAATTTTCCCAAGACTATATTTTACTAAAATATATATTTTCTTGAATTTGTTTTTTACTAAATTTAAATATTTGTTTATTTTTTAATTTGTTTTTAATTCAATTTTAAATATTTGTTTCAAATTAAAGACTGCTATTAATAAATGTATTTAATAAAAACAAGGGAAAAATATAATTTTTAAATATATTTATAAATATACTAATACTAAATTTAAATACCCCAAAATAATTTATAGAGCATACTAATTTACCGTACAAGTGGTGGCATTTCTGTATTAGCTGTGAATTATAATCGTCATTACTATTATTTATTATTGTTATTTGTTATTGTGGCTGTTTCTATTTCTGGGGCTTTCAAGTTTACTTTTTAATTTATTTAATTGTTCAGTTCACTTCGCTTGGTAAACGTGAGAAAATTTTCAATTCTGCCTTTGGAAAAGATTTTAATTTTGTGCAGGCTGCCCACAGATGGCGCCAGTGTTGCGTTTATGGCTAATTTTAAGTGTGCCAATCAGCGAATCCCTGTTTTGCGGCCGGGTTCGTGTCCTCGCTAATTAATGAAAGTTTTCGCTAATCATTTAATTACCTAAAAATCTACAGTAACCCGGGTTCCTAATTATTTTTATATGTAGCTTTAATTGTGTATTTTAAGATTAAAATTAAATAATGAAAAACATATAAATATTATTTATTAAATTTTGTATATTAAATAAAAGTTGGTTTCTTTTTTGTGTACATTTTATAGAACAGCTTGAAGTCATTATGTTGTTTTTTCCATTATACGGGCTATATAAAAAAGATTGTGACCAATTTGTGTTATAAAACTGTTTTTCGGTTGAAAACTGAACATTTACTCGAAATCAATCGAAACTCATTCGAGTTCCTTTCAAAGGTACAGCGTCTATTCTACTCTTGTTTCTATTATAAATACCCCGCTTATCACATCACATATGCACGTCCTTTAATGGGATTATCTGCACTAACTCCCACCCATGTAAAAAAGTAACAGACAAGCTGAAGTAGAAAAAATACTCGATCATCATTCCATGTGAGGAGGCGACGGAGAAAAATGATTTATCATTGGAGAGCACTCGAGGGTGAGGATGCTATATGCTATATGCTTAGTTTCTTCTTCGACTGGTTTGGGTGGGTTTTGGATTTTTATGCTTTATATTTACATGGAAAGAAATTGTAAGCACCACTGAAAATGATATTTTTAAATAGACCTTGGAAAATATCGACAGTTTGCCTATTTCCCTTCAAAACATCGATATTGTCAAAATATCGAAAATATCGATAATTTTCCAGCTCTATTTCTAAAGCCATCATTCTTTTGAAAATCAATTTATATGATTTATGATAATAAATAGATTTTATTTTTGGCCCGATAAGCACATGAAACCAGGACCTGAGCATATCCCAATAACGTGTTTGACCACAGAGTCTATAATTTCTTTCAGTGTTCCACTAGTATCTGGCTGTGTGAGCTTCCCGAAGTGGCCGAAGAGTGTGCTCGACAATGACGACGAACCAATTTATGAGACAGGCTTTCGAGTTTGGCACTTGAGTAAACCGAAAGGCAAACACTTTGCACTACACACAACCAGAACGAAGGGCAGGGAGGAGGGGAAGGGGGGCATGATTAGGGGTTGTGGAAACTTTGTCCATAGACCGGTGGTTGTTGTAGCCTCGAAATTAGAAAATAGGCAACAAAATTGGAAGCAGCACAAAAACATAATAATAATAATGAAAATGAAAATAAGGGAGCGAGGGGTGTGAAATCCAAAATGGCCGAACTTTAATTGAAGTGTAACAGAGAAAGTGGCCAGCAGTAGTAGTGGCATACAAATACGAATACGAGTACTTCTGATGGCCGCCACACTGAAACAAAATCAAAGGAAATTCAAGTTCATCAAAAAAGAGAAAAGGAGCAAATTAGAAAATTGTGATTAAATATTCTATACATTTTTTTGTACAAGGGACATTTAATTAATAATATTTAATCATTTTGAAAATATAAGACAATTATTTAAATCTTAAAGCCTTTCCCTAAGACAATTAAATAATTTTAATGAAGCAAAACTTAATAATTTGCAAATCTTCCGAACAACAATACAAAACTACCTTTTTAATCATATTAGAAAGTGGATAATTGGTGAAAATACAAATAATTAAGCTCAACAATTATTTAATGGCATGTAAAAAATATAAATATATTTATAAAACCGCTAGGCCAAGTGGGCAGTCCAAATGACCAGTAATTGGTATTAGGAATTTAAAAAAAAACTTTTTTTAATACCACCTTTCCCTCCACTTTTTCACAAGGAAGAGCAAAAATAGAAGTGTTTGAAGCTAAAAATAATTGTAAATGAGAAAGCCACTAAACTTCGTAGTTTTAGTTGGTTTTGGAAGTACAATTTTCATATTTGGTCAAATTTGTTCATTTTGAATACCACCTTTCCCTTCTGCTCAGTGTAGCCCAGTGTCGACGGGTCGCTAATGATGGAAGGTCCCGCGCCTCGTTTATGGGTTAATCAAATTGTATGAGCGGGATTTCAGCTATGCAAAGCAGCCGCCGCCGGGGGCAAGGGGAGTGTTTATACGTCGCTGAGGAGTGGACTGGGAAGTGGAAGTGGAAATGACTTCAATTAGACGCCTGGTTTTTGATGTTTTCGATGGTGGCGGTGGTACTTGGTACTTGGCAGCCAACCAAGGGGCGCAATTCGCCTGAAAAGAGAATGGGAGTACCACATCGCGTTGTTATAACAGAACGAGAACGAATACAAAAAACATGGCAGCTTGCTGCAAAAAAAAAATAAGAGAAAAAGGGGAAGGCAGCCACTTTCAATTGTGGCAAATTGCAGGCGTTTCCGCCGCTGCCATCATTACTTATTATTCGAGTTCTTTTTGCCCCTTGCCACCTTCCAACTTCCCACTCTCTGAATATTTTTTCGCTGGCGTTTTATTTGTTAATTTTTAAATCAGAGTCGCGTGCAAATTTGATTATTTCGCCTTCAAGCTGTGACCCATGGAGTTTCCTTTCGCTCGCAAGACTTACTTTTGACTTTTCCTTTTTTTCTGAAAACCTCTTTTGTTAAAAGTATTCGCCCGCTTCGCTTGCTAATGAGTTATTGAAAATATTGTGATTTGCATACGAGAGGAATGGGAAGTCCATGTAATAAAATATTATGGAATGGAAGTCCTGTTGAGCGAATGAAAATGAAGTGGGAATTTCAAAGGACCAGTAATTGGTATTAGGAAGTAAAAATAAACCTTTTTGAATACCACAGCAATACGTAACTT
>JBAMCF010000305.1:0-120958 GCA_037075285.1 Drosophila lutescens
CAGGTTCTTTTGGACCTTTTCCTGGATCACTCGGAGTTCCTGCCATCTCGTGGTCACACAAGGACTTTAGCTTCCTCGCTAACCTATAGTTAACTCCGTTCAGAAACATGTGATGTCTGAATACGGTGAAGAACGGCGCTTCTCCTGTCGCCGAGTGAATCGCGTTGCTGAGCGCTACCTTAATCTCCGGAAGGTACACGCCCCAGTCTCGATGATCACCATCTAAAAAGCTCCGGATTGCTGCCAACACGCTTCGACCTGCATCCGGAAATTTGGCGCCTTCGTCTCCTTGCAGACATCACAGCACTACTGGCCAGTAGAACTGCCGTCGGAGGATTTCAAGAGTCTTTCCCATTCCGCCAAGAGCTGCTATTGGGTCCGTATGCGCACGCTCGATTATGCTGAGGGTCAGACTCTGTGGGATACACAGTTTCCACTCGGAACCTTCCACATCACCGTCATCGTCCAGATTCGCTGGAGAAACTCTCTTGAAGATGAGACCATCCTCGATCTTCAGGTCCGGTAAGTGTTCCAAATTACTCTCCACACCCTTCTCTAATTCAAGGTAATCTTCTTCAGCGAACTCGGTGGTTTCGAAACCCAACAACTCCGTCGGATCCACCACTAGCTCCTCCACACACCGCGAAAGGGTGTCTGCCACGACGTTCTCGCTTCCTTTCCTGTTCTCGATGTTGAAGTGGAATCCTTGAAGCTGCAGTGACCACCTCGCCAACCGTCCCGACAGATCCTTCATGGACATAAGCCACTTCAAGCTGGCATGATCGGTGATGCAGGTAAATGGCATTCCTTCAACGTACGGCCTAGACTTGCGAATGGCCATGAGCGCTGCGAGACACTCTTTCTCGGATACTGTGTAGTTAACCGGATGCTTATTCATCTTGGCCGAGAAAAAGGCAATCGGCTGCTCTTGTCCGTCGTCGTCTCACTGGAAAAGCACCGACGTGTGACGCATCGCACTGAATGAAGAAACGTCTCTTGAAGTCCGCATGCACCAGGACTGTTGCAGTCGTTAACGCCATCTTCAAGGACTCTACGGCTAGCTGGGCCTGTGGACTCAATGAAAACTTAGAGTTTCCAGTTTTCTTCAGCGATTCGGTGAGCGGGGCGGCCAAGAAACGCTCTCACCTCCTTCATTTATTTAGGCTCCGGCATCCTCCTAATTGCGGCTACTCGTCCTGGATCCATCCGTAGACGTCCTCCACCAACGATAAAACCCAGGTATGTCAATGATTTGAAGCAAAACTTAGACTTGCTCATACCGATAGTTAAATCCGCTGCTTTTAGGCATTCTGCGACTCGACGAAGGTATTTGAAATGGGTCTGGATATCTTGAGCCAGTATCAACAGATCATCTAGGTAAACGAAGACGTTCGAACGGATCTCAGCCGGGATCACTCGGTCCATGAGTCTCACCAACCGCTGCGCCGCGTTGCCGCGTTGTCCGAGCGCTAGCATCTTGTCCACCTCATCTTCGACTACCTTTTCTGGACTGGCACTTCCAACACCTCCAATAGCTCTCTTCCACCTTTTTCCAACAGGCTGACGTGTCCAACAATCCTGTCAGTTGTTGAGTCAGGATCCGGACTTCAGCGAATGGTCGAGGGTCTCCCGTTCCATTGCGCGTCACAGCGGCAACCACTTCCCGCCTTTTCGCTCGTCTCTTCCGGAATCGACTCCTGGCCTTCTAGACTTTCCGAGACACCAATCTCATCCCGCTCAATTGGTGCTCGGAGAAGATCCTATGCCTGACCTCCTTATATTTGCGCATCCTTTCTTCGTAAGATAAGTACTTTAACATTGACTTAAAGCTATCCTTATTAATTAAACATTGATCTGCACTTAGGAGGTTAACTTCGTCACGGGACTCTTCTCTCGGCGCATCCTTCCCGGCTTCGGATCGCCCAGCCGACCGTTTTCCGTGCAGTCCGGGCATTTCGAAGTGATCACTCCCGGCTTGCCGCATAAAAAGCAGAAGAGGCTGCGCTGCGTCGACGGACAATGCCTGTACCCATGATCCACGGCTCCGCAGTTCCAGCATCCAGCTCGGAATGGATTCTTGGTCTTCTCCCGCAGCTCATCCACCTCCATCCCATTCGGATCTTCCTCCGCCTCCGAAAGCACGGCTCACCGCTCATCGCTCACCCTGGGTTTATCGCCGGGACGAAAACGCGATTGTTGCCCGTATGTGGCGCGTCCACGTCGTCCGAAGTTGCGTTCGACCTCGATGCACTCGTCCTGCAGCTCGTCCACCGTGAGTAGGTCGGTTTGGCGTCCTCGGAACCGGTCCATGAGCGAAGTACGCAACTGCGACCACCGATCCACCCGGCTGTGACGCACGTGGACCCAGTACCACTCTCGGGCTCGTCCCTTGAGCAGCACGTGAAAGTGTCTGAGCACCTCCGCCCACGAGTATTGGTTCTGCCTCTGCAGGAACTCCACTCGGAACACGAAGTCCTCTACTGAGTTGCGGTCGTCCTCTCCGTCGAAGGATACGCCCCACCGGTCTATCCGGACCTTCTGGCTGCCCTGCTCCTGCCCCACGTTGGCATACAGACGCGGTTCTTCTCGAAAATCGACCGTTCGGCGGTCCTTGAGATACCGACTCTACGAACCGGCGGCGTTTCGCCAAGGAACGTAAACTGGACTGCTGCTGTCGAAACCAGGGGAATCCCACGTCCTTCTAGGCGGCTTCCGTGGAACGGCTAGCGGCGGTGGCCTTTGATTACCGGCAGTGGTCCACCGCCGAGCCAATCCCTCCGAAGTTCATCTTCGGGGGAGGTTCCCGGTCCATTCTGAACTCTTGTCCCAGCGTCTCTCGCAGACGGCCTTGCGGAGTCCTCGGCATCCCCATGGAGATACGCGGTGGTCCACCTCCGGCAGCGCCCTCGTTCTCAAAGGACCATAGTGCCTCGTCATCCCCGGCTAAAGGATCCGCCGACCGAAGCACATACCCGTGCTTATTCCCTACGTTGCTACCTTTTGGAATGTTTTACAAAAACACAACCTAACACTTAAAAACCAAAACTAAAAACGCCAAAATGCCACGACCAAAACAATAATAAATAAATAACCAAGGAATAATTTATATAACTAGCACCAGGTGTAACGAATAATAATATATATAAATATGTATTGAAATAAATAGTAATAAATAAATAAATATGAAATATATAATAATATAAATAAAAAATTAAATATATAAATTACAATACATATAATAAATACATAATAATAAATATCTCAATAAATAAATAAATATATCACCTCCTTTTCCTATATTCTGCCTCTACTACTTCTTTTTCTTCTTTCTTTCTTTTCAGATTTGAATCAGGGGAGATGGAACCGGTCACCAGCCGGTGGACTCCGTGCCGAAAACTTTTCTGCGCATAATTTTCCGTCATATATCCTGACACGCCGCTCGTCAACTGGACTGACTATCAACCATTTACGTTTATAGTCGCCAGTTAATGACATCGGCTGCTCGTTGAGTCCTGTATGCTTTGTTTTTGCGCGTATGTTTTGATTCTCAGGTCGAGGTGATCGAGGTGATAGATTGATCTCCAATAAAACCCTCTTGCAACATTTTACTAAAGCGCTTACCCGTCTCAGCGACCCGTTCTGAGTGTGCAAACAGCACCGCCAACAGACGAAAAACCCTCCCCTCCCTTCCCCTCACCTACAAGTTTTGTATGGGATTTGGGCGCGTTCAACGGTAAATGGATGCAAACGCGACGCGTCCATAATGAGCAGAGGGCATTAGCATCCTTAAGCAGGATATTTTCGATTGTTATGGCGTTCCGGAGATCCTAGTTAGCGACAACGGTTCACAATTCAAAAGTCGCGAACTAACACAGTTTTTGTCTCGCCACGGCGTGAAGCACATATTCACAGGTTGCTACTCACCACAGGCCAATGCGGCTGAACGAGTTAATCGTTCTATCAACGCGGCTCTAAGGGCGTATGTCCGGTCCAATCAACGCGAGTGGGATCACTATTTAAGTAGCATCAACTGTGCCTTACGAAATTACATCCACCAGTCTACGAAGTTGTCGCCATACTATGCCGTATTTGGGCAACATTTACTGACGCATGGGGATGACTATAAACTTCTTTGAAAACTCGACTTACTAACCGAAGGCAAAGTTAAATTTAACCGAGCTGATGAATTTTCTCGAATTCGGGCCGATATCCACAAGAATTTGACCAAGGCATACGCGAACAACCAGAAATCGTACAATATGCGCGTTAGACCCAGATCCTTTGAAGTAGGCGACGAAGTTATTAAAAGGAACTTTGCTCTGAGCAACCTAGCTACGGGGTTTAACGCCAAACTAGCTCCAGTCGGAGTAAAAGCACGAATTAAACGTAAAGTGGGATATTCGCTGTATGTACTCGAGGATCTCATGGGAAAGGAACTCGGTACATTCCACGCGAAGGACCTGTGGTGAATTTCCCCCTAAACACTCTTTTTCAGATCGAATCAACTTCTAGGATAGTCGTCGTTTCAATCTGCGCTTTGTGAGGGCTCAATTATGGTTGGGTGTCCCAGCTAATTCTCCTGGAACATATTCCTCAACTTTTGCCACGAGTTGGCAGTACCGCTGTCTGTCAAAGTGACAGTGCACTGGAAAGTCTCCATTGCTCTTCCAACCCTCGTTTTCCAGTTGTCAAATTGCGCCACATGGCTGATCTTTCTCGTTCTTTCTCAAAGAAAATTCAACAACGTAGGACATGAAATCTGCTGAGAAAAGAGCTAAGGCTAACCTAGATTGATCTCCAATAAAACCCTCTTGCAACATTTTACTAAAGCGCTTACCCGTCTCAGCGACCCGTTCTGAGTGTGCAAACAGCACCGCCAACAGACGAAAAACGTATTTGATACTCGTTTGTAGTGGCTCGAGGTACCCGGAAAATTTGCTTAAACCGCAGTAGCCGTACGATCAACACGGACAAGAAGACGTTCAGATCAGAAATCCCAACGCAAATTATAAAACTGGATTCTGTTGGCCACGGAGACATAGCCGCCCATCGGCCATTGGTGGCAGCTTACGGCAGCACCAATCACGGTTCTCACCTCTCACTCAGTACTATCCGAGGCGATCCAGCAGCGCCCGCCACTACCAACAGTGCAGTGTTACGGCGACCTCTCCGCTACGTGGACCGCTTACACCGCAACACTCGACGCCCCAGACAGCGGTACCGGCTACCTTCCCTGATTATCCTCTACTTGAGCGATACGGGGGTGGCCAGATATCACCACCGCCGCGTGTGAGACTCTTAGACGAGCGCCAACCAAGAACGAGACCAATCAAGCCCAAGCACCAAGATCGGGGAGCCATTCTACTATAATTATTTTATAGAATTCCTAGCCTAAGTTGGTTCCGTGGGGCCAAATTGCTTGATCATTTGGTTTGCGTGGGCACCTTCATATTTGGTCTTAATTTCCTTCCAACAGCTTACTCCAGCGTCAACAGGCCTGCTGACACCGTTGGACACAATTGAAACAGTGAGTACGGCATATCCGAATGGGTATAAATACCCTTTTGTACACGCCCACATATGAAACCCACCGCAAAAGCTTACGTGAATAAAGCCATATCTAGAGTAATTACGATTTTGCCCCACGACCCTAAATGCACGGAGAATTAGCATCCGTCTAAAGTAGAGTAAAACGACACTGATTTTTGAATGCTTTATTTTGTTAGGTTTAAGAGCTATACTGTCAATCATGACTTATGTTGATTTAATATACAGATGTACGTAACATGAATTAAACTTCAAATTCTAATGGGCACCTAAGGCATATTTTATCGGGCAGAAAGGGAAAAGCCAAACCATCATTTGGCTTACATAGGCAGGGCGGGCGAAGCAGAGGAATCTTACCACCCAATTTCCTCCTGGCTGAGAGCTAGATGTACCCCTATTCGATCGCACTTTTGACTTATCCTTCCTCCGGTTTCATTACTCTGTCGATTCGTATTATGTGACGCGTACGCGATAAGGAACTAAAACCCCACCCCAGCCCTGAGCTCAGCCGGCAACCCAAGACAGAGTAGGTTCCGTGTTCGCTACTAACCGTGTCCGCTACATAATAAGATGGCGCCCAACGTGGGGCAACCACATCAATCCGCAATAGACACCTTACTCTCCTTTAGAACTGAGTGGAAACGCTGGCTTTCTGAGCACTAATTGGAGATTAGACCCTCGTCCTATACGTAGATCCATTGGAAGCCTTACTTCCCCAGATCATGGTGTTCATCCAAAGTTTGTTTATTCCGGATTTAACGTTTGGTGGGAAGAGCCCGAATGATAGCCGGAAACCACCTTTGCACTATGGGCAAATATTCAGTCTTTGGGCATAAACTCCAGTTTCAAAGATACAAATCTAAAATTTTTGTTATATACTTTTAAGGCTAAGATGTAATTTCGGTTTTTGTTGCTTTTTGAATCGGACCACATCAACTGTAATACAATTTCTGTTTTTGTTAAATTTTGAATTGGACCAAGTCTCCATCAACCGCCAACGCCGCATATTTACTTTTAAAGGCAAGGATCTAAAAAAAATGTATTTGTTAATAAATATTTCATATTTAACGCCTTTCGCAACAAAACTGAAGTATCTTCTTGTTTGATATTTTTTGCCAAATAGAAGCACCATGCAAAAGCAATGGCATCGAATTTTCTTTTTCTTTCGCCAATTGAGATTCCACCTTACGCTTTAATCGTGGTCCTGCCTCATTAGAAGTTAGGCATTTGCGACCAGGTTTGTCGCTTGGCAAGCCCTTTTCCAAAAATGAAATTTTCATGTTCGACGAAAGCCACAGGGAATGTTTTTCCTTGAATCGGTCTATTATTCTATGACATTTTGGCAAATTACGACTAAGATGGGCAACAATCTGCTTAATTTTTTTTTGACTATTGTGTGCTGACTATCGCTTAATTCGATTCCGTTCATAGTTTGCAAAACAAATTCCATCACAGCGGATTGTTGCCGGTTGTTGTCGATCTAAACATTAAGCAATGTGTAGTGACAGAACTCGAATGCAACTACAACATGGAGGTTTTACGTAAAACGTGCAAAAACGTGCAAAAAGTATTGATAGGGTTCGATTAGCAATTGTTTTGTTTATAACTTCCTATTTTTACCTTGCCTATACTCTCCTATACTCACAACTTACACTCCACAGAAAGCAAAAATACATTTCTTATTTGTCATCTAAAAACTAAGCGACAACACATTAAACAAATGGACAAAAAAACGCATATAATAAACATTCAGTGTTTATAATTTATTTAACAATTTTTCACTCTTTGTATCCATATATAAACTTTTTTGGTTGGCTTACAATAGCCAAAGAATTCGAGGTGTGAAAACTACAAAGTTTTTCGTCCCTTTTTGTAAACGTGTGACCCTATTCCAAACTTTCGAATTTCTTATCGGAAAAAATAGCGAAAAGCGCCAAATAAAATTCTTTGAAAATGGATTTTAGGTTCCTTTAAGTATTGTAAATAACCACAGAAGGTCATTTATGTAATACTGAAGAACAAAAAAATGTAAAAATGCCTTACTTTCGAATTTTTTGCCCATAGTGCTTTGATGAGTTCGCCTTGATTTCCTATTCGGTTAAAGTAACTCGAGACTGCTAGCACTGGATCTTTCGGTGGCTTACCTCTTAATTTAATCGAACATACAAAGTGTCAGCACTCACGATCGAATCGTCAATATCGACCTATCAGCCATTTCGCATTCTGCCGATAGATATGCCTTAGGTTAAGACCCAAACATCATCCCATAGTAAACTCACTCAAATTGAATAGATTTTTTTTGGTCATTCCATACCTTCTTTTATAAAGAGCAAAATGTCGGTATCGCGAAGCCCACTAAATCAAAGAGGGGCAGAAGCCAACGGTGCCCTATGCACCATCTGTAATGAGAGTCTTGCTGGTGAAAGACCCGTAATAGAAACCAGTTGCAAACATAAGTTTCACCGAACATGTCGCGCCCTTTGGCTCGGTACTAGCGAGACCTGCCCTAATTGTAGGCAAATCTGTAGCAGGGATATGGTAGTCACACCTCCTCCTTTATCGATGAGCCATACCTTACTGCCCCCACAACTAGCCGTAACCGCCTCGCTGACCGGTGCAACGTCGGGAGGCCGACCTTCCACCAGATCTCAGACGCGCAATCCTGCCGGAGAACCAGAGGAAAGGGGTACAGCTAACAATCGAGGCACCAATAATAATCGGAATAATACCACGCGTCGCGCGGGGGGGACTAACGTAACAGAGAACCGAATACAACAATTAATCGCCGCGGCATTAGACAATCACAGAGCGAATTTAGCTAGTGCCGTGACAGAGGAAATTAACGGAGTTCTGAGGAATTTGCATTTACGATCTGACCAACGTGACCCAAGTGATGATCGACAGTTAGAGTGGGACGATGAGATTCCGTCACTTGCTCCGCGTCCGAGTAACGCATCCGGCCCAGCTCGGGCCCCTAGTCGAGCCTATTCCGAATATCGCCCAGAACCGAGAGATAATAGACCTGATCGCACTTCAAGTGTTATAACAAATTGGCATCTAAAATTCTCAGGTACCTCACAGGACATTCCTATAGACGATTTCATATATCGAGTAAATTGCCTTACCAGCCAATGTCTGAATGACAATTATAATATTCTTTATCGGTTCGCTCACTTGCTATTTACGGGTCCAGCCTTGACCTTTTATTGGCGTTCCATCGCAGCACCACTCAGCCAAACTGGTTCTTTCTCTGCGCATGCCTACGAGAAAGATATCAGGAACAGCGAACCGACGAAGATTTTAAAGATGCAATTAGACAACGAAAACAGAAACCTAATGAAGGGTTTGATGATTTCTTAGACGCTATTCTAGCCATTTCCGACGCCTTACGGGAACCGCTACCCGACGCTGAGCTGGTAGCAAGCGTCAGACGTAACCTCAGACCAGAATTAAGACAGGAGCTTTTGCACGTAAATACTTCAGATTTATCCTCCTTACGTAGAGAATGCCACCGACACGAAGAATTTCACTCAAGCTTAGCTGCAAGAAACTACCTTAGACAGAACAATCAGAGGCGTAACGTCAGTGAACTTGTTCAGTGCGATTCCGAGATTAATAATCCCGAATATAGTCAGGAAGACTCAGTCGAGCTCAACGCACTCCATTCCCTTCATAAAATAAAGTGCTGGAATTGCGACGAGCGGGATCATAGATACCAGGACTGCATGAAACCAAAACGAATCTTCTGCTATGGGTGTGGATTGTTGAACCAATACCGGCCGTTATGCCCTAAGTGCAATCCTAAACCGGAAAACCGGCAACAGGATGTCCCTCAGAACCCCTAGACGGGTATCCGAAACCAGCCTTGGATGCATCCTCTCACAAAGATTCCAATTCCGCCGAACCGACATCTTCACCCAAGTTCAAGCCATTTCACGTACGCTTGCGCGAGTATAATTTGCGACGAGCAGCCATTTTTTCCACGTCTTCACTAAAGTTTTCGAAGTCCAGATCTTCCAGACGAATACAAGAGTATTGGAGGGACAGGCGGCGGTTAAAAAAATTCCAAATATCAGCTGTGGCCCATAAGTTTCATGATGTCCGTCCGTTCATCAGTCTTACAATATTTGATCATGAGTATCTGGCACTGCTGGATAGTGGAGCAAATAAAAGCGTGTTAGGTGGAATCCTAGCCAAAAGGATAGAGGCGGACCAGAAATTTCAGAAAATTAGTGGAATCGTCCGAACAGCAGATGGACAGAGCCAACCCATAATAGGAACCGTAGTCGTCCCAATCTCTTACAATGATATCCATTCCAACTTTGAATTTCTGATAGTCCTCCATTAGATAAGACATTATTTGCGGCATGGACTTCTGGAATGAGTTTGGGATTAAAGTAGCTTTTCCTGGCACCATAGAAGAACTAGACTTTCAAAATCCAGACATGTTGCCATTAAGCAAATCGGAGATATGGCAGTTACAAAAAACAATAGATCTTTTTCCTTCCTTTGAGAAAGAGGGATTAGGGAAAACCACGCTGATCGAACATAGCATTGATACGGGCTCAGCAAAGCCAATAAAGCAAAAATTTTACCCTATTTCACCAGCCAGAGAAAAACTTCTCTGCAGCGAGATCGATCGGATGATCGAACTAGGTGTAATTGAAGAAGCCCCTCAACTGCATGGACATCCCCAGCAGTCTTAATCGTGAAACCTGGTAAGGTCAGACTTTTTTAGACTCACGAAAAGTTAACTCCGTGACTCTGAAAGACGCCTATCCAATTCCAAATCTGGAAGGTCTACTAAGCAGATTACCCCCAGTTCACTGCATCTCCAAAATAGACCTAAAAGACGCCTTCTGGCAAATTTGCCTCGACCAAAAATCGCGAGAAAAAACGGCCTTTACGATACCTAACAGACCTCTTTACCAATTCGTTCGTATGCCCTTTGGGTTGTGTAATGCACCCCAGACCATGTGTCGCCTGATGGATATAGTGGTACCATATCAACTGAAGGGACATGTCCTAGTATATCTAGACGATCTTTTAATACTATCCTCGAATTTGAAAGAGCATATAGAACACCTTACCGAATTGGCAAAACGATTACGTACGGCAGGCCTAACCATCAACGTCCGCAAAAGCCACTTTTGTTTAAAAAGCGTGGATTATTTGGGGTACTTAGTTGGAGAAGGCACTCTTCGGATCAATCCCGACAAAGTAGAAGCTATCTCAGAGTTCCCTGTACCGAAAACAAAGAAGCAACTGAAACGATTCCTCGGTATTACTGGCTGGTACCAACGGTTTATCGGTCAATATTCAACTTTAACCTTTCCCTTAACAGAAAGGCTACGAGGGAAAACATTTGAGTGGGACGAAGAAGCCCAAGCTGCGTTTGAAAACATCAAGCATACGCTATCGTCAGCTCCGTTCCTTATAAACCCTGACTATACAAAACCCTTTATAGTCCAATGCGATGCCTCTACGGTAGGCGTAGGGGCAGTGCTTGCAGAACTTGACGCATCGGGAGAAGAACGGCCGATAGCCTATATGTCTAAAAAGCTTAACCGTGCCCAAAGAAACTACTCCGTAACGGAGTTAGAAAGTCTTGCTGTAGTTCTAGCCATAAAACGATTTCGAATGTACATTGAGGGCCAAGAATTTAAGGTAGTAACTGATCATGCCAGCTTACGTTGGCTGATGAATCAGAACGACTTGAGCGGTCGTTTAGCTAGATGGTCAATTAAGCTGCAAGGGTTCCGCTTTTCAATAGAACACCGCAAAGGCAGTGAAAACATAGTGGCAGATGCGCTGTCAAGATCCTTTGAAGACGAAATCGCGGTTGTAGACTTTGATATACTGCCAGAAATTGACTTGTCATCTGAATCCTTTCGCTCGCAGGAATATGAAGACCTCAAGGATAGATTTCTGAAATCAAACTTGCCGGATTTTAGAGTAGCGGACGGTTATCTTTATTATCGCGCTCAGTTCCAAAGGGAGAATCCTGAACCAGATAGCGGAGGTTGGAAGTTATTCGTACCAACCCAGCTACGCGAAGGTGTCATAAGGGCCGCGCACGAACCACAAACTTCAGCCCACTGCGGAATGGCGAAGTGTTTAGATCGCATTCGTAGGAACTTGTTCTGGCCAAACATGGTTGTACAGACTCGAAATTATATACGTAACTGCGAGGTATGCCAAACATCAAAAGTGCCAACCAAAACCCTTCGGCCACCCATGGGTCGACAAGTGGTTAGTGAGCGTGCCTTTCAGCGCTTATACATCGACTTTATAGGCCCATTTCCTCGGACAAAAAAAGGACATCTAGGAATACTTATCATTCTCGATCACTTCACGACATTCACTTGGCTACGACCAGTTAAGAAATTCACTGCAGAAGTCACTGTAAAGGCATTTTTCCACTATACGGTTTTTTCAGTATTTTTCGGTATTTTCGATTGGCAACGCGATAGGCGGACGTGAGGTCTTTCCATTGGCAAACGCGTCTGAAAACAGCTATTCTGCTATACTAAAGTAAACAATGGATTTAAATAATTTGTTATTGATAAATATAATCTCAGAACAGCATTTGAACAGCGTAAATATATGTGAAAACATTGCTGCAATGATGAAAGCAGTTACCACATCCCACGTTATATTGCTTGAGCATTTGTTGCCAGCAAGTTGGTTGAGCTCCAAATAAAGATCGGGTAGCGGCAAACAAGTGCGTCAGAAACCCGGGAGTGCTGAAAGCAAAAGAATCTGCTGCAGAAGGCGTTCATATATATAGATCTGAACATGCATTTAAACAATTCTCTGACATGACCCGCGACAGCAGTAGCTGCTGCTTCTGCGGCGGCACGTCAGTGAACAGAATCTGAGCCGGGGCTGAAACGCCTACGAGGACATTGTGCACAAGAAGGAGGGAGATGTGCCCTTTTCCAGGAGGTCGCCTTGATGGTCTAATGGCGGGCGAGCGTGATCAAAAAGCAAACGTCAAGATCATGGAGCCGGGGAAGAAGGCCCATGTGCCTGCGCCGCAACGACCAACGGGCCATTCCATTGGATAATCGTACTGCTACTACCCTTTATGCGCTTGGATCATCCTCGAAATACCGAACTATTGCCAGATCATTTGGCATATCAAAAACCAAAATTATACGAAATAAAGTTCAATAGAAATCTGTAAATAATTCAATATCAAATATAAATGTTTTTAATTTTCCCGCATCTTATCAGCTTCTTATCAGTTTCGGGTACAGAAAAATCATCATGCCTGGTTAATACTGCTGAAAAATACCACAAATTTTACTTTGAAGCCCTGTAACGCGAAAATTTTCCACCCTCCCCTCCCTTCCCCTCACCTACAAGTTTTGTATGGGATTTGGGCGCGTTCAACGGTAAATGGATGCAAACGCGACGCTTCCATAATGAGCAGAGGGCATTAGCATCCTTAAGCAGGATATTTTCGATTGTTATGGCGTTCCGGAGATCCTAGTTAGCGACAACGGTTCACAATTCAAAAGTCGCGAACTAACACAGTTTTTGTCTCGCCACGGCGTGAAGCACATATTCACAGGTTGCTACTCACCACAGGCCAATGCGGCTGAACGAGTTAATCGTTCTATCAACGCGGCTCTAAGGGCGTATGTCCGGTCCAATCAACGCGAGTGGGATCACTATTTAAGTAGCATCAACTGTGCCTTACGAAATTACATCCACCAGTCTACGAAGTTGTCGCCATACTATGCCGTATTTGGGCAACATTTACTGACGCATGGGGATGACTATAAACTTCTTTGAAAACTCGACTTACTAACCGAAGGCGAAGTTAAATTTAACCGAGCTGATGAATTTTCTCGAATTCGGGCCGATATCCACAAGAATTTGACCAAGGCATACGCGAACAACCAGAAATCGTACAATATGCGCGTTAGACCCAGATCCTTTGAAGTAGGCGACGAAGTTATTAAAAGGAACTTTGCTCTGAGCAACCTAGCTACGGGGTTTAACGCCAAACTAGCTCCAGTCGGAGTAAAAGCACGAATTAAACGTAAAGTGGGATATTCGCTGTATGTACTCGAGGATCTCATGGGAAAGGAACTTGGTACATTCCACGCGAAGGACCTGTGGTGAATTTCCCCCTAAACCCTCTTTTCAGATCGAATCAACTTATAGGATAGTCGTCGTTTCAATATGCGCTTTGTGAGGGCTCAATTATGGTTGGGTGTCCCAGCTAATTCTCCTGGAACATATTCCTCAACTTTTGCCACGAGTTGGCAGTACCGCTGTCTGTCAAAGTGACAGTGCACTGGAAAGTCTCCATTGCTCTTCCAACCCTCGTTTTCTAGTTGTCAAATTGCGCCACATGGCTGATCTTTCTCGTTCTTTCTCAAAGAAAATTCAACAACGTAGGACGTGAAATCTGCTGAGAAAAGAGCTAAGGCTAACCTAGATTGATCTCCAATAAAACCCTCTTGCAACATTTTACTAAAGCGCTTACCCGTCTCAGCGACCCGTTCTGAGTGTGCAAACAGCACCGCCAACAGACGAAAAACGTATTTGATACTCGTTTGTAGTGGCTCGAGGTACCCGGAAAATTTGCTTAAACCGCAGTAGCCGTACGATCAACACGGACAAGAAGACGTTCAGATCAGAAATCCCAACGCAAATTATAAAACTGGATTCTGTTGGCCACGGAGACATAGCCGCCCATCGGCCATTGGTGGCAGCTTACGGCAGCACCAATCACGGTTCTCACCTCTCACTCAGTACTATCCGAGGCGATCCAGCAGCGCCCGCCACTACCAACAGTGCAGTGTTACGGCGACCTCTCCGCTACGTGGACCGCTTACACCGCAACACTCGACGCCCCAGACAGCGGTACCGGCTACCTTCCCTGATTATCCTCTACTTGAGCGATACGGGGGTGGCCAGATATCACCACCGCCGCGTGTGAGACTCTTAGACGAGCGCCAACCAAGAACGAGACCAATCAAGCCCAAGCACCAAGATCGGGGAGCCATTCTACTATAATTATTTTATAGAATTCCTAGCCTAAGTTGGTTCCGTGGGGCCAAATTGCTTGATCATTTGGTTTGCGTGGGCACCTTCATATTTGGTCTTAATTTCCTTCCAACAGCTTACTCCAGCGTCAACAGGCCTGCTGACACCGTTGGACACAATTGAAACAGTGAGTACGGCATATCCGAATGGGTATAAATACCCTTTTGTACACGCCCACATATGAAACCCACCGCAAAAGCTTACGTGAATAAAGCCATATCACGACCCTAAATGCACGGAGAATTGCATCCGTCTAAAGTAGAGTAAAACGACACGGATTCTTGAATGCTTTATTTTGTTAGGTTTATTTAGGTTGATTAGGTTTATGTTGATTTAATATACAGATGTACGTAACATGAATTAAACTTCAAATTCTAATGGGCACCTAAGGCATATTTTATCGGGCAGAAAGGGAAAAGCCAAACCATCATTTGGCTTACATAGGCAGGGCAGGCGAAGCAGAGGAATCTTACCACCCAATTTCCTCTTGGCTGAGAGCTAGATATACCCCTATTCGATCGCACTTTTGACTTATCATTCCTCCGGTTTCTTTACTCTGTCGATTCGTATTATGTGACGCGTACGCGATAAGGAACTAAAACCCCACCCCAGCCCTGAGCTCAGCCGGCAACACAAGACAGGGTAGGTTCGGTGTTCGCTACTGAACGTGTCCGTTACAAACCGAGATGAAAAATCACGAAACCAAAACAAAGGATCAACTTCTACTATTACAACAAAAATCTCTACACAACAAATAAAATTAAATAAATAACAAACTAAACCCTACCTAATTTATCACAGTTTTTAATCACAGGTTTTATCAAAGTTTTCGCTATCTGCGGATGCAAATCTTCTCATTTCTAGGCCAAGATGCCACCCGCAGTTCACCGCTGGGACCAGGAGCAAATTGCCTCGACACTGGGCAAGCCTCCTGTCCTGCTCAAAACCCTCAACCCTCTTAATTTTCCATCTAGCCCACTACTTCCGAGGCAGTTGCATGCAACTTCCTGTTGCCCTGCAAGTCACGGGTCGTGGAGGCTGACAGGAAAGGAAAAATATGAAAATTGTGAGACGCCGTCGTCCCGACAATTTATAGCCTATTTACACTTGGGTGGAGTTATAGAGTTATGGGGTTCTTGACATAACCCTGTTTTTTTTACATAGGCTGTGTATAGGCAACTAGATGTGGGCAAAAGTGAGGTACTTTTAGGGTCTTTGGAATTTCGGAGTTTTTTTTTGTATTTTTTTGATATATTTTGTATTTATTTCCTATCGTTGAAAGTCCATCCCTAGTAAAATAAACAACACAAACAACAAACACTAGATGTCATTACTCGATATTTGGAGTTAACCCAGTGGAAACACTTTTTTGGAGTAATCGGGCTACTGCCTCACTCGATAGGTTACCCCACATAGTGTGACTAGACTATTAAACATGCATTTTGTTGGGCGCCATAATGTTATAACTGCTAGGATTGATTCTCCTGGGACAGCACCGGCTAGCTCCGGAATTCTCAGGGCGGAGTACCCCCAATGTCCCACAGTTCCTCAACACTAAATATCGATAACTATCGACGTCTCACTGTACATATACTAACACATCTCAAACAACAAAACGTAAACAAGGCTAAGACTTACAATTTGTGGACCATTTGACGGAAAAGTGGCATTAGATGTGGATGCCACAGCGCATCAACCTTTCCTGTGGTGCCCCAAGGGATGCAAGGGAGGCACCACCCATCTTAAACGGCCGGAATCCCCTCCATGCGGTCTACGACCGGTCCATCTGCCCCAAAAGGTAAGCGGCTCACACGATCATTCACGGATTACGTTTAATAATTAACAATAAGTGTTCGAGTTTGACATTATTATTGTGGTCCTAATATTTACTTATTTATCTTTCTTTCAGCCTTCAATACCAAAGCTGGCCGCAGTCTTTAAATTTATGCGGTCAAAGCAGAGAAGTCAATCCTCCCGGAAAAGACTACTGGCGTATGGTGGAGTATTGCATTGGTGGAGCTCACACTGAGACGAAGCGCACAATAAGGACATACACAATTCGTGTGTCGGGTCACCTAATCCTGAGGAGCTCCAGGGGAAAAGAAGGGACAGGCCACGGTAAGTAAATCGCGCTGTAAACTTCCCCGCCGAAAACTAAAATTTGCGGCCCTTCTTAAAGCAACATCGAGGACAAACAGGTTACAGGTTAACAAATAATGTATATAAACTAAATAATAACTGTGTATACATGTAACTCGAAAGTCATGACTTTCTAGCCACTTCTGGGCTGGACACTGGTGAGGTTATACCCCGGACGAGGACTTTGCCGCCAGAAATCAGCAGTGTGGCTCTCAACGTCGTGAGCTGCCGGCCAGATGACCACAAATCATGTTGGACGCAAGAGCTCGGAACGGACTCACCAAGGAATGTGGTACGACGTCGGTGTCGTCCAGGTAAGCGAGGTGAATGGTTCCAGGGTCTCTTATTAGGATCGCACGGCTCCAGTGGTATCCCCACATCAGGGCTTTTATGTAAGCCGAAGGTGTAGATGTTATCTCCCAAAAGGTTACGGTCAAAATTCCTGTCCTCCACAAAAATCGTTGCCGGGGCCCTTTTGACGGGTCCCCGGATATCCTAAGAACACATACACTCGTAAATAAACAAGTTTTACATAGTGATTAAACACCAACTCACTTTCTAAATTTATTTCGCGAGCGCGGTTTAAAATGGATCACTCGGATCCGCAATATGGCAGCTACTGACTTGCAATTTGGACTACCTTTCTTGCCTCGCCATTTTCTACCTTGGTGCTCTCAAATGTGGGTCATTGGACGATCCAAACCCAGTTAAGAGAATCCCCAGAGCGAATTGTGATTTATTTAAAAAGCTAGATCGCCCAATGACCAACAAAAGGGGGCGCCACTACGTTCTGGGGTTACCCTGCCTAAGCTACCGATAACTCCCTTGCCTCGATTTCTATCTTTTTCTAGCCGGTTCCAACTTGAAATGCAAGTCCCTAAGTGTTTAAATAATTGGTTTTTGCACAGAAACTTATTATTTCAGATTCTAAGCTCTTTTGACCTTAAAAAAGGCCGCCCTAATATCATTCATGAATACATATGTATGTATGTAAGCATTACCATGTGCATGTAATGTGACTACGTTTTCATTATATTGTACAATACTAGATCATTCATACATTTATTAATATTTTAATTTATATATTTTGTAATTGTTTGCTAGAAACACAGTTGCATATTTTATTGGATATTGCAGAAACGCCGTCTGTCTAAACAATGGCTTACGTATGTACATTAGGGCGGACTTGTTTGCATTTTGGTACCCTTACTAACTAAGAAAGGAAGAAAAATTCTACGTATGTGTGCTACGGCTACTATAACGCCCACAAACCGCGCCCACAGTTTTGATGCTGTACTGCCGATTGGTACCTTTAATTAAAGCCTGAAGAAAAATTCTACGTGTCGTTCAAATAATTTTTAGTCTAACAATGTGATCGTTGCGCACCCCCTAAGTGTTTAAATAATTTGTTTTTGTTTTTGCACAAATTTATTGGACACAGAAAGCTATCATTTAAGATGACCTTAAAATAGTGCACCCTAATATCATTCATACATATGTACATAAGTACATATGGGTTTTTGACCACTTAATTTATTAAATGTAACAGTTCCCAAAAACCGATGGTCCAAAAATGTTGTAACTGGCAACATTTAAAAGAAAACATGTGCACCTTTCCGAAAAGGTATGGCGCTTTGTGATTGGCCCGGAATAGATGGATTTCTTTTGGGACTAACGGCCCTTTAGATCTGCATACTAAAAATAATTTAAATATTTAACTATTTTTTTTTTAAATTTAATGAAAACTAGCTATGAAAAAAAAAGCCAAAAAATAATATTTTTTTGGACTTTCAGACGCTAGATCTCCATCAACTCCGGTCCGATCACAAAGCGCCATACCTTTTCGGAAAGGTCCACCTATTTGCTTTTGAATGTTGCCAGTTACATTTGGACCATCGGGTTTTGAGAACCGTTACATTTAATAAATCAAGTGCTCAAAAATCTGGCTATCTCAAATATCGCCAAAACGATTATTTGGAAATTTTTTTTTTACTTCATCGTGATCAGTGACTCAACAGTAAACGAAAAAAATGGGTCCCAGCGTTTATATATTTTGTCTGTAAACTAGTGTTATCGATACATTTTAGAGCCCTGCAAAAGTTGACGTTTAAGTGAGAATTTTTAAGTTAACTTGTAATTTTGAGTCACTCTAACTTGAAAAAACAAGTTCAAGTGAAGCAATCCAAGTCAATGAATTGAAAGTGATCTATCACTCTATGACTTGAAACAACAAGTCCACCTACAGGTTAACTTGGTCCACTCGTTGGTGGAGGACAGTAAAGAACAGTTAATTGCCGGCATTGCAGCGTGCAGAAAGTGTAATGCCATTTTTCGGTACGCGAACTGCACTTCGAATCTTGTCCGCCACAAATGCCACATCGCTGCAGCACGCGCAAGCTCGAATTCGACCATTAACCATGTCGAAGTGGACAATGAATTCAAGAAAAAAAACCCGAAGCAGCCACCGAATGGACTGTGGAAAATTGTAGGTCATTTAGAACCGTTAACGATAGTGGGCTAAAAAAATTATTTTCTTCATTTGTGGATATTGGAGCTCGATATGGACCTAACATTGACATTGATAAAATAATACCTGATCCGACGACATTGTCGCGAAACATAGCCAAAATTTACGAAAAAATAGCCTGGATGTAACTGATGAAGTAGCCTTAGCTAAAATTAACGGATATGCAATAACCTCGGATATATGGGCGCATAATATCAGTCCCGATCCAATATGTTTGAAACGGAAACCTGACATGTCGGTAGCTTGCTATTAAGTCAATGGACGTATCAGCGACAGGTATTTAAACTTATATTTAACTTCTTAAAATACAAGTATATCAATTTTATGTATCTCGTAGGCGTTAATGTAAAAGCAAAAGTGGTCGAGCAGCTAAATAAATTTAATTTAGATTTGGATTTAGTTAACGCTGTTATCGTAACAGACCGGGGATCCAACATGATCAGCGCTTTTCAGAGCAATGAGCAAATCCATTGCGTAAGCCATATGCTGAATAATGTTGTGGAAAAAGCAATTTCAGAAAAAATTTCCGAACTTTTGGTGAAGTCAAACAAACTGGTGAAGTATTTCAAAAAATCAGGAAAGAACACAGAACTGAACGCAACTTTAAAAAGCTCTGCCAAACTAGGTGGTATACCGTTTATTTTACCATGTCTTCAATTGCAAAAAAACTGGGATACAATAACCGACCCCTTAAAGAAGCAAAGCAGTGTGGAGATTCACTCTTAACTTCACTATATTTCAGGGATCGTAATCATTATAAGTGATAAAATAAAATTCAATATTTAATGATTATTTAATCAATTTTAATAATTACTTGTTGAGTTTTTTTCAATCGCTCAAAGAATTATTATTATTATTGTGAGCGAAAAAAATATCGATCGAAAAATAACGATTATTTTTTGAGCGATATTTTGTCGCTCAAAATATCGCTCAAAGTGCGATATCTTTTTTCTCAGAGGTTTCTTTGGAAAAAAAAATTGCGCAGCGTTATACAGTAAGCCTCGACGAACCCGAAAATTTTTTTTCCAAATTTGAAAAAAAAAAGTTAAAACAAGAGAGGACGCTATAGTCGGGTGCCCCGACAATCAGATACCCGTTACTCAGGTAAAGGGAGTGCGAGGGAGATGGAGATAGAAACTTTGAACACGCATAACTTTTTAACGAATGGTCCGATTTGAAAAATTTCTTCTACATTTCGATAGGTATTGATAAACACAATAAAACTGCATTTTTACTTTTCCGAAATATTGAAATTTTTAAAATCGTATATAAGCGATTGTGGGCGTTAGAGGGGGCGTGGCACCCTTTTGAAACAAACTTGCGCTGCGTAGGAACTCCAAGAATCTTCATGCCAAATACCAATCTTCTAGCTTTTATAGTTTCCGAGATCTCAGCGTTCATACGGACAGACAGACAGACAGACAGACAGACAGACAGACAGACAGACAGACAGACAGACAGACAGACAGACAGACAGACAGACAGACAGACAGACAGACAGACAGACAGACAGACAGACAGACAGACAGACAGACAGACAGACAGACAGACAGACAGACAGACAGACAGACAGACAGACAGACAGACAGACAGACAGACAGACAGACAGACAGACAGACAGACAGACAGACAGACAGACAGACAGACAGACAGACAGACAGACAGACAGACAGACAGACAGACAGACAGACAGACAGACAGACAGACAGACAGACAGACAGACAGACAGACAGACAGACAGACAGACAGACAGACAGACAGACAGACAGACAGACAGACAGACAGACAGACAGACAGACAGACAGACAGACAGACAGACAGACAGACAGACAGACAGACAGACAGACAGACAGACAGACAGACAGACAGACAGACAGACAGACAGACAGACAGACAGACAGACAGACAGACAGACAGACAGACAGACAGACAGACAGACAGACAGACAGACAGACAGACAGACAGACAGACAGACAGACAGACAGACAGACAGACAGACAGACAGACAGACAGACAGACAGACAGACAGACAGACAGACAGACAGACAGACAGACAGACAGACAGACAGACAGACAGACAGACAGACAGACAGACAGACAGACAGACAGACAGACAGACAGACAGACAGACAGACAGACAGACAGACAGACAGACAGACAGACAGACAGACAGACAGACAGACAGACAGACAGACAGACAGACAGACAGACAGACAGACAGACAGACAGACAGACAGACAGACAGACAGACAGACAGACAGACAGACAGACAGACAGACAGACAGACAGACAGACAGACAGACAGACAGACAGACAGACAGACAGACAGACAGACAGACAGACAGACAGACAGACAGACAGACAGACAGACAGACAGACAGACAGACAGACAGACAGACAGACAGACAGACAGACAGACAGACAGACAGACAGACAGACAGACAGACAGACAGACAGACAGACAGACAGACAGACAGACATGGCTAGATCGGAAACGCTTCGTTCTCCCTGTTATATACTTTTGCACGAATACAATATACCCTTTTACTCTACGAGTAACGGGTATAAAAATATTTTAAAATATATGTCGGAATTGTGTGTTTACTGTACACTTTTCATTTAAAAAGTAACAACAATTATAATTTAAGAAGCCACAACAAGTTCCATTTAAAAAGTAACGACGAATGAAACTCATTTGAATTGTAACGAACAGTCTAAACTTAAAAGTAACGACATGACTAGCAGCAAAGGGAAAACCTAAAGAGGATTGCGAAAACGACGAGGGCGTATAAGAGACGACGAGAAGTGCGAAAATGCGAAAGGACGAGATGAAGCGGCAAGAGACGAGCGATTCATATCAAAAAACCTCTAGACAGTGTTATTCACAGACGTTGTAATTAATAATCAAAACTTTAATTAAATATTCCATTAAACTTTATCCAAAACCCCACATTTTGGGGGCTCGTCCGGGAAAAAGTACTCGATTTCCGTACTTCGCAAGTGTGTGTGTGTATCGCAAAAGAGAATCGAAAAACGACGCCAATTTTTTTTCCAAACAAAGAAATTTAAAATATCACTGTGCCAAAATGCCGCAACTGGGTGAAATTATAGCCGGAACTCTGAGGTCAAGCAGCAAATCGAGCATTGTTGCATTACACAAATTTGTGTTTGAAAGTGAAGGAGACAGAAACAACCGTAAGAGGCTTCGCGAATTTAGTGGTTTTTGCATTAGCAAAGAAAGTGATGAGTACAGGCGCAAAATTGCTTATATTAGCGAAAACATAAGTGACCGTGATTTTGTGAGCATTTGTGGTGTTCTGAAAATAACCCATGAAGTGGACGATATTTTCTCACACATTTTTAACAACTTGCAAAGTGAAAGCTTGCTAGAAGCCACTAATGACGAAGAAAGTGAGGAAGAGGATGACGAGGACTCAGCAGATGAAGAAAATCCTGAAAGAAATAATCTTGGCAATTCTCAAGTTTTCAATAGTGCCCAAAGCATAATGCAAAAAGACAAAGAAACGAGTGGGCAACGGAATGCGAAAAAGTCCGCCAATTCTAAGAACGGGCGCGAAAATCAGGCAAATGGCGTAGTGCGTGGTTCGGAGAACAGAAAGAGCAAGAACTCTCCACTTTTTGCTTTGAGTTTTCGCGATGTTGAAGAGTCGGTTCGTGTTTTCGATGGTACCGATGTTTTACCAGTGGAGACTTGGTTGCGCGAATTCGACGATACGGCATCTCTAATGTGCTGGAGCGACTGGAGCGAAAAACTAGTGTTCGCGAAAAAATCGCTAAAGGCATTTTTCCACTTTGCGGTTTTTTCGGTATTTTTCGGTAGACAGACAGACAGACATGGCTAGATCGGAAACGCTTCGTTCTCCCTGTTATATACTTTTGCACGAATACAATATACCCTTTTACTCTACGAGTAACGGGTATAAAAATATTTTAAAATATATGTCGGAATTGTGTGTTTACTGTACACTTTTCATTTAAAAAGTAACAACAATTATAATTTAAGAAGCCACAACAAGTTCCATTTAAAAAGTAACGACGAATGAAACTCATTTGAATTGTAACGAACAGTCTAAACTTAAAAGTAACGACATGACTAGCAGCAAAGGGAAAACCTAAAGAGGATTGCGAAAACGACGAGGGCGTATAAGAGACGACGAGAAGTGCGAAAATGCGAAAGGACGAGATGAAGCGGCAAGAGACGAGCGATTCATATCAAAAAACCTCTAGACAGTGTTATTCACAGACGTTGTAATTAATAATCAAAACTTTAATTAAATATTCCATTAAACTTTATCCCAAACCCCATATTTTGGGGGCTCGTCCGGGAAAAAGTACTCGATTTCCGTACTTCGCAAGTGTGTGTGTGTATCGCAAAAGAGAATCGAAAAACGACGCCAATTTTTTTTCCAAACAAAGAAATTTAAAATATCACTGTGCCAAAATGCCGCAACTGGGTGAAATTATAGCCGGAACTCTGAGGTCAAGCAGCAAATCGAGCATTGTTGCATTACACAAATTTGTGTTTGAAAGTGAAGGAGACAGAAACAACCGTAAGAGGCTTCGCGAATTTAGTGGTTTTTGCATTAGCAAAGAAAGTGATGAGTACAGGCGCAAAATTGCTTATATTAGCGAAAACATAAGTGACCGTGATTTTGTGAGCATTTGTGGTGTTCTGAAAATAACCCATGAAGTGGACGATATTTTCTCACACATTTTTAACAACTTGCAAAGTGAAAGCTTGCTAGAAGCCACTAATGACGAAGAAAGTGAGGAAGAGGATGACGAGGACTCAGCAGATGAAGAAAATCCTGAAAGAAATAATCTTGGCAATTCTCAAGTTTTCAATAGTGCCCAAAGCATAATGCAAAAAGACAAAGAAACGAGTGGGCAACGGAATGCGAAAAAGTCCGCCAATTCTAAGAACGGGCGCGAAAATCAGGCAAATGGCGTAGTGCGTGGTTCGGAGAACAGAAAGAGCAAGAACTCTCCACTTTTTGCTTTGAGTTTTCGCGATGTTGAAGAGTCGGTTCGTGTTTTCGATGGTACCGATGTTTTACCAGTGGAGACTTGGTTGCGCGAATTCGACGATACGGCATCTCTAATGTGCTGGAGCGACTGGAGCGAAAAACTAGTGTTCGCGAAAAAATCGCTAAAGGCATTTTTCCACTTTGCGGTTTTTTCGGTATTTTTCGGTATTTTCGATTGGCAACGCGATAGGCGGACGTGAGGTGTTTCCATTGGCAAACGCGTCTGAAAACAGCTGTTCTGCTATTGTCATTTGCGAGCTGAAGTAAACAATGGATTTAAATAATTTGTTATTGATAAATACAATCTCAGAACAGCACTTGAACAGCGTAAATATATATGACAACATTGCTGCAATGATGAAAGCAGTTACCACATCCCACGTTATGCTGCTTGAGCATCTGTTGCCAGCAGTTGGTGGAGCTCCAAATAAAGATCGGGTAGCGGCAAACAAATGCGTCGGAAACCCGGGAGTGCTGAAAGCAGAAGGATTTGCTGCTGAAGGCGGCACGTCAGTGAACAGAATCTGAGCCGGGTCTGAAAGGACTACGAGGACATTGTGCGCCAGAAGGAGGGATTTGTGCCTTTTTCCAGCAGTCGCCTGTCAACGTGTGAATTTGGAATATGGAATGGCCCTCTATGGTCGAAGCAGATTTTGTACCTGCGCTCAAATGGGACCAGGAGGTCGCCTTGATGGACGAATGGCGGGCGCACGTGATCAAGAAGCAAACGTCAAGATCATGGAGCCGGGGAAGAAGGCCCATGTGCCTGCGCTGCAACGACCAACGGGCCATTCCATTGGATAAACGTACTGCTACTACCCTTTATGCGCTTATATCATCCTCAAAATACTGAACTATTGCCAGATCATTTGGCATATCAAAAACCAAAATTACACGAAATAAAGTTCAGTAAAAATCTGTAAATAATTCAATATCAACAATAAATGTTTTTAATTTACCCGCTTCTTATCAGTTTCGGGTACAGACAAATTATCATGCCTGGTTAATACTGTTGAAAAATACCACAAATTTGACTTTGCAGCCCTGTAACGCGACAATTTTCCACCCTCCCCTCCCTACCCCTCACCTACAAGTTTTGTATGGGATTTGGGCGCGTTCAACGGTAAATGGATGCAAACGCGACGCGTCCATAATGAGCAGAGGGCATAAAAGGTATAGCCAAACTTTTTGTCAGCAACGAACGCGGTTTAAACTCATGGGAATCGCTTAAAAATGCATTGCTTGATGAATTTCGGTCTAATGTAAGCTCTAAGCAAGTACACCAGCAATTAGACGAAACCAAACGCCGCAAAGACGAAACCGGGTACGAATATTTCTACCGCATGAAGGACATCGCCTCGCGTGGGAGTGTCGAAACAGAAGCGCTTATGCAGTACGTCATTGACGGGATCGACGAACTATCGGTAAACAAATCAATTTTGTACGGCGCCAGAAATTTAAGTGACTTCAAAAATAAACTGAAGGACTACCAAACCGAAAGTGATAAACAAAAATCGAAGTCAGCTCAATGAAAAACCAAAGCGGTTCGGTAAAAAGCTACAAAAAAGAGTGCGTTTGTTATAATTGTGGAGATAAGGGTCACGTTTCCAACGACTGCAACAACAAAAAGAAAGGCCCTAAGTGCTTCCAATGCAACGAGTTCGGCCATATTTCGAAAAATTGCGCGAAAAAAGACAAGCCAGCTGAAAATAAATCTAATATGAATCGTGTCCAACCGAAGAACGACATCACTAGCAAAGAAGTGGCATTTGATGGCAAAAAATGTGTAGCTTTATTTGATACGGGCAGCAAGTTTAACATAATACGCGAAGGCTTGTATGTCGAAATGAACAAGCCAAAACTCGAAAGCTGTGCCATTTTTATAATCGGTTTCGGTAACAGTGACAGCAAAATTCGCCCAATCGGTCAATTCATGCGTTTAGTTGAAATCGACGAAAATGAATATTTCCTAAACTTTTACGTGGTGCCATATAACTGTGTCGATATAAAATTAATAATCGGAGAAGAACTATGCTTACACGCAGACATTTTATTCGGTCGCAACGGTTTAAGCGTTCGAAAAGTGCGTTCCAACAATGAAGATTCGGAAATGAACTTATTAAAAATCGATGTGGTGTCCGAAACTGAACTAAATATAAACAACGCGGTCAGCGTGGGTGCACAAACGGAAGTTCGTGAGCTAATATCAAACTACGAGCCAAAGAAAACAAAGACAACTGGCGTAGAGATGCGGATCGTTCTCGCTGACGAAAGCCCAATATTTTCGCGACCGCGTCGATTACCGTTTGCTGAATCGCGCGTGGTTGAAGAGCAAATCGACGAGTGGCTGAAAGCCGAGATAATCGAAGAATCCAATTCAGAGTTTACGAGTCCCGTTGTTCTTGTCAAAAAGAGTGATGGTTCTCCTCGACTTTGTGTCGATTACAAACGCATAAATAAGGTAATTATCAAGGACCACTTTCCATTACCTCTCATAGACGAACAACTAGATCGACTCCAGAACGCAAGCATATTCAGCACCATAGACCTGAAAAATGGATTTTTTCACGTCGCAGTTGCTGAGTCTAGTCGCAAGTACACCTCTTTTGTGACGCAGAGCGGCCAATATCAGTTCCGGAAGGTCCCGTTTGGAATGTCGAACTCGCCCGGAGTTTTTCAGCGCCATATCAATGCCATTTTTCGACCGCTAATTCAGAGAGGCATCGCCTTGCCATATATCGACGACATAATCATCCCTTCGAGCGACGAAAGACAGGCATTGCTGAACCTTAAAGAAGTCATCCAAACATGCGAAGAATATGGTCTGGAGTTAAATGTGAAAAAATGTGCTTTTCTTCAGACACGCATCAAATTTCTGGGTCACATTACACAGTGGTCGATCCCATAGGCCAAAAATAAAAAAAAAAATTTTTGAATTTGGTCACTGATTCTTGAAATGGTAAAGAATTTAACTGTAAATTTACTTTTGCTCTATTTTAAACAAGCTCATTGTAAAAGCTTTCGTAATTCGGAGATTAAAATTCTTCAAACGTGCAGTCAAGCAACACAAAAAGTCAGCTCGCTCTTAAAAAATTTTTTAAAAATATTAAATCAAGGAATATTAAAGTAAATTAAAATGGAAATTGTGAAAAAAGGTTTATATTTTTAAATTGAAGTGTTTCCGTGTATTTATTTGTTGTTGTTTTGTTGTAAAACAAATTGTTGTCAAGTCTTTTTGTCATTGATATAAAAACCAAAATAGCGTACATTTAAAGAAAAAGTTGTGATCCGGATCTGTCCCGAAAGTGAAACATATTTTATAAACAAGATTAGTCTTTTAGAATTATATGTTTACAATTTCAGTTGCCCGTTTTTGCCCGTTCCCGTGGTATAATTTTTTCAAGAAACTGATCTCGTGCGCTATTTACCGTTTTTTCATAATTTTTGTGACTTTCATTTTGTGTGCGTTCTTAGCTTTCGTGTATTTGTTTTTATCCATTGATGGAGCTTTTGTCGTGCTTTGTTTTTTTTTTCTTTATGTTTATTATTCTATCTAAAGAATGGTGTTATATTCTTTATTTCCTTATAAATTTCGATTTCTTGATAGGCTCATTCTCTCAGTGTGAATTTTCACGCACTACCATTTTTGAGATTTGGTGCTCATTGAAGGGTTCTTATACAATAAAGGATAAACACGTATGCGATCAAATAAAACAACAATTGGAAATGGAAGGATACGGATTTAAAAACAAAGAAATGTAGGTTAAAAGCCAACGAACTAAAGCAAATGTTCTTAAAAAATATTTGAATTGGTTTAAAGAAAAGGAAATCATAATGCTTAACCCACTTAACACACAATCAATACACTCAATTGTTAACATTTACTTAATTTTATGAATTATTTTATTTTAAATATTCAACCTAAACGTTCATAACTATTTTGTTATATCTAATAAATAAACATAATTTGAGTAATATTAATTTTTTCCTTTTGTCAATGGATGCTTTGGATAACACGGGGAGAGTCTAAAGTATAACATAGCCATGTTATGTTTTATTGTTCTAATTAATAAATTGTATTTATATTAAATAACTAAACTTGATTTTTATTAAATAAATGTAATAATTGCGTTGTTGTCAATAACGCATTAAAAAGTGTTGCATAAAAAATTTAAAATGTAAAATTTTTCAATTTCACATAAAATTTTAGGCATATATACTTAGTCAATTGGGCCAATTTTTTCAGTATAATCTATTTATATTATTATTAAGTTACAAAAAAAATTTCAAGTCGATATCTACAACACCAACCACTGTGCATTATTGAGAACCGTAAACTATATCCGAGCACTGAAAAAATAGACGCAGTTGTGAAGTTTCCCAATCCTCAAACATTGAAGCAACTTCAAAGCTTTTTAGGTCTGTCTGGGTACTTTCGAAAGTTTATACCCAATTATGCCAGAATTGCGAAACCACTCACAGACATGACAAAGAAGGATACAAAAATCGAAATAGGAACGAACGAGCAAGTCGCGATTGATACTTTGAAGAGAATGTTGACAGAAAGTCCAGTTCTGAGTATCTATAACCAGGATTATGAAACAGAAGTTCACACGGACGCTTCTCAGGATGGATTTGGCGCAGTCCTGATGCAGAAATCTCCGGAAGATGGCCATCTGCACCCCGTTTACTATATGAGCAGGAAGACGACACCGGCTCAAAGAGAGTATCCGAGCTATGAACTGGAAGTCCTTGCCGTTGTGGAAGCTGTCTCTAAGTTCCGAGTTTATCTCTTGGGCAGGTTCTTCCAAATTTTCACAGACTGCGACGCATTCAACAAAACGATGCAAAAGAAGGACTTGAATAAAAGGATCAGTCGTTGGGTAATGGCACTTGCAGAGTACAACTGTACAGTTTCTCACCGTCCAGGTGTGCAAATGAGGCACGTGGATGCGCTAAGTCGCCATCCAGTTATGACCATAACAGAAGACAGCATCACTCTTGCCATTAAAAAAGCACAAGGTCAAGACGAACATCTAAAAGCCGTAAAACAAATACTGGACAACGGTGCAATATCGCACGATAATTACTTCATCAGGTCTGAAATTATCCACAAACTCGTCAATGACATCGAATTGATCGTTGTTCCAAAGGACATGCAGCGCCAAATAATAAGCCGTGCTCATGACAGAGGTCATTTTGCAGTTAAGAAAACCAAAGATCTTATTTGCAAAGACTATTTCATCCCAAACATCGAATCAAAGATTGAGAAGTACATTAACTGTTGCATTCCTTGTATTCTCACAAATCGCAAACGAGGAAAACAAGAAGGATTTCTGCATCCGTTAAGCAAAGACGAAGCTCCGCTGCACACATTCCATGTAGACTTTCTTGGACCCCTTGATTCAACTAGTAAGGACTACAAACATATTTTTGCCGTTATTGACTCATTCACAAAATTCTGTTGGCTATATCCAACCAAGTCAACCTCAACAAATGACGTCATTGTTAAACTTCGACAGCAAAGCGCGATTTTTGGCAACCCCTCTCTCATCATTTCGGATAGAGGTGCAGCCTTTACGTCCCAGGAGTTCCTAAAATACTGCGAAGAGGAAAATATAACGCCTATTAAAGCTACCACAGGATTACCCAGAGTCAACGGTCAAGTTGAAAGACTGAACGCCATCATCATCTCAGTTCTTTCCAAGCTCAGCGTGGACAACCCGACAAAATGGTACCAACATGTCAACAGAGTGCAGCAGGCCATAAATTTAACGTACACCAGAAGTATCGATTTCACACCATTTGAACTTATGATTGGAGTAAAAATGCGCACCAAGGAAGATCACCAGCTACAGGACTTGCTCCAAAAGGAAACAATGGTCGCTTTCAAAGATGGCCGCGACGATCTCCGAGAAAAATCCAAGCTACAAATTTTAAAACTACAAAACGAGAACAAAAAATCGTACAACCTACGACGCAAGAAAGCAAGCGAGTACAAGCAGGGCGACTTAGTTGCCATTAAACGAACGCAATTCGGTGCTGGCCTTAAACTAAAACCAAAGTTTTTGGGTCCATACCAGGTAACGAAGGTTAAATCCAACAACTCGTATGACGTTCAGAAGCTGGGAAACTCCTACGGTCCTGGTAAATCTTCAAGTTGTGCCGAGTATATGAAGCCTTGGCCAACCAACAACAACATATCAACCATTTCTGACGATTCCGATAACTAAGCATTCGAGGCGAATACTACGCAGAATGGCCGAATGTGGGAATTGTGTGTTTACTGTACACTTTTCATTTAAAAAGTAACAACAATTATAATTTAAGAAGCCACAACAAGTTCCATTTAAAAAGTAACGACGAATGAAACTCATTTGAATTGTAACGAACAGTCTAAACTTTAAAGTAACGACATGACTAGCAGCAAAGGGAAAACCTAAAGAGGATTGCGAAAACGACGAGGGCGAATAAGAGACGACGAGAAGTGCGAAAATGCGAAAGGACGAGATGAAGCGGCAAGAGACGAGCCGTTGAGTTTTATGAAGGAAGCCGAAGACGACGCATCACGACGAGCAGAACGACGATCGCGATTCATATCAAAAAACCTCTAGACAGTGTTATTCACAGACGTTGTAATTAATAATCAAAACTTTAATTAAATATTCCATTAAACTTTATCCAAAACCCCACATATATATTTATTATATATACATTTTTTTTAAACATTTTTTTCGCTCAAAATATTGCTCATAGTGCAATATTCTCTTCCCAGAAGTATCTTGTAAGGTAAGCCTCGACGAATTCAAAGAATTAGTTATAAAAAAACAATAATCATTTATAAATCAGAAATTTATTTATTTAATTTAACAAAAAGCAGCTTTTGCAACGAATCTGCAGAAAGATTGCATCTTAAATCAGTTAGAACCAAATAACCTAAACTTTTAATAGTTCAAATTCTTAACATAGAGCAACAGGTACACTGAAAAAAAAAGTAGTAAATCCAAAGATTTCATATTCAATCTAAATATTTTTCGCTATGATTTTCATCCATTGTGGTTTTTATTAGATTTAAATATGTTCATGTTAACTTTTTTTCAATTTTAAATTTAAATATGGAAATATTTACTTATCTCAGAAAAATAGTTTGGCTTGAATGCTCTTGTAATCCTTCTGTCACGAAAGAAAATAATATGGGTATGGCACAGGGGCCAAGTGTGGGAGGGTCCTCCCGCATTAGAACAGACGCCTTACCAATTAAGCCATCGCACCATGTTACGCGGGAGTGAATAAGTTCAACTTAAATGTCAAGGTGACACGTTCGCGAACATTTCAAACTTTCTACAACTTAAAATAGAACATTTTCCATAAGCAAATTGTATTTAAAATAATTTAACTTGAATCTTTTAGTTACAAGTATTTTGTCAAGTAATCATTTCTAAAATGTTTGATTTTCAAACTAAAAGCGTTCATATTTCGGATAAATTGCTAAAGTTTTCAATGTAAACATATGAAACCTTTAATTATATCATGCATATTAGCTACTTTGTTAAAATACTAAAAACTTAAAAATAAAATATTTTGAATAGATAAAATTAATATGAGACATTTTTAATTTCAATACGTTTTTTTTTTTAATTCTGAAAATATTAACAATGTTTTTTGTATTAAATTTAAATACCAAATATGAGATTTTGGATTCAATAGCCGGATATTTAAATTTACTATTCCATTTTTTTTATCAGTAATCGTAATGGTTTTAATCAGAAATTTAATTTATTACATAATTTACATTTTTAAAAGGGCCAGTAAATAAAGTTGTTTAGAAGCTTTAAATTTTGTATTTAATAAATTTTAATTTTAAATGAAGTTTCAAAAGTAAAAATTTTTTTTGTTTTACGCTTTATAAAAACTTTTCTTTGCACTATGAGCAATATTTTGGAAGAAAAAAAATGTTTAAAAAAAATTTATATATAAAATTTATACATACAATTTATATGTAAAATTTATATTTAAAATTTATATGTAAAATTATACATAAAATTTATATATAAAATATATATATTAAATTATTAGGCTTACTGTATAATGCTGCACAAATTTTTTTCCAAAAAAACATCTGAGAAAGAAGATATCGTACTTTGAGCGAAAAAATTTCGCTCAAAAAATAATTATTAATTTTTGATCGATATTTTTTTCGCTTACAATAATAATAATTATTCTTTGAGTGATTGACAAACACTCAACAAAAAATTATTCAAATGGAGTAAAATGTATAAAAATCAAGAAGTAAAAAATCATTGCGGATATGGATAGAGCATACAAATAGTAGCCGATTGGTATAATTCGTTGGTTTATACGGCTTTTCCAAGTGGATGATTTTTTGTTTGAAAAATACGTCGATAATCATTATTTACGGTCCCTGCTATATTTTGATATTAATAGGCTGAGTAACAATTGTGTGTACTATAAGCTAGTTGCGCCGCAAGAGAGAGAGAAATCGATATCCATCCAATTTTGATATTAAACCAGAGTCTTTTATGAAATCAGCTGTTCGCTTCGAGTTGCCAGATTGGTCGCCACAGCAGGAAAACAGGTTAAACGGAATAAGCCCTACTAGCCTCCAGGGACTCTGCGAAATTTTAAAACAAATTAACACAGCATCCAATGAGCTAGAGGCCAAAAAGTACCCAACGATCCATTTGGTCATACCGCACCTGGAAAACTTAAAAGCGAATTTTAACGTTGATTCAAACGACACTGATTTGACACATAACAAAATATCATTACCATTCTCTTTTTTATTTCCACCAACAAAAAAAGTTACTTACATTTACCACGGAACAAAAAGAAAGCACCATGGATTTTTGCCGTGAACTTATGAGAAAACACATGCCAACTTTGTTCCATAACAACACGGAAATAGTCGACAATCCAAATACATCTTCAATTTTTTCCACTTTTATACAGCATTCAGAACACACTGAAGACAACGACATCGAAAAAGAAATTTATGAATTCCAATTCCATAAAATTTCACTTGGAAAGGATTTTGATGTGTTAAGATGGTGGGAGACAAACAAGGAACACTACCCCTTATTGTTCAAAGTTAGTTGCGACATTTTTTGTATTCCGGCAAGTAGTGCATCCTCAGAGAGATCATTTTCCTAGGCTCGGTTGCTAATATCCGAAAAAAGAACCACCATTTCAAAATCAAACGAAAAAGTGAACCAAATTATGTTTCTAAATTCCAATTTAAAAGAATAATCTTTTCGCTTCCTTTATTATGTATCACTAACACTATCACCCGTTACAGAATAAGACACGACTCTCACAAACTGACTTGATCTCACACTATCCAGACCTATGAACAAAAAAAGACTAACAATATACCCTTTTACTCTAAAATTCTTGAGCGGGACATAAAAACGCAAGTGCGTTGTCTTTAATTTTTTTTTTTTTTTTTTGTATTCCTTTATTTAACAACAACAATGACTATCTAAACTAACACTATTGACTAAGCGTGATTAGGGGCGACTTCGCACGGTACCGCCGCAAGGCATTGCTTCGCGCGAAAAATGGCCACCTAAACCGCTGCTCCTCTCCTTTCCCTCTCCAGCGATCGCAGCGTCCGCAGAACGCTTGCTGCAAATGCTGCTGCTGCCTCCCACGTCCTTTGGTTCCCTATCATCAGGGGAACGAGGGTTTCCGGTTGGACTCTTGCCCCGGCTATCTCCTCCAGCACTTGGCGCTCGTGGTTGAACCGGTGGCACTCAAACAGGACGTGCTGAGCGTCCTCCGCAATCCCGCTACCGCACTCCGGGCACCCATCCTCCGTCTCGTGTCCGTACTGCTTTAGGTAGCTCCGGAAGCAGCCGTGCCCGCTTAGCTCCTGCGTTAGGTAATAGTCCACCTGGCCATGCTTGCGATTTACCCACGCCTCGATGCAAGGGATGAGCTTGTGGGTCCACCGTCCTTTGCTCGAGATATCCCACGCTTTCTGCCAGTTGCTGACGCTCTGCATTCTGGAGCGGGCCCTGGCCTCGGCTTTGGCCCTCGGATCATCCTGGATGAGACTCAGGGTGGTGCGGATATCCTTGGATTCCCGTACCAGTTCTCCTAGCGGGACTTGGCCAGCGATGACTAGAACCGCATCGTCAGAGATGGTTCTAAAGGCGCACGATATTCTGATAGCGCACAGACGATATGTCGAGTTGACCTCTCGCATGTAGCTATCCTTAGCCGTGGCCTCCGCCCATACCGGTGCCGCGTACAGCAATTGTGACCTGACCACGCTCGCGAGGAGTATCCTCTTGTCCTGTTTCGGCCCTCTCGTGTTCAGCAGGATCCTGCAGAGCGATCTTGTCGTCTCCCTCGCTTTCTTGTTCGCGTACTCGAGGTGCTCGCGGAACGACAGGCGTGTGTCTAGCATTACTCCCAGATACTTCAGGGCACGCTGAGACTGAACTGTGGTCCCACCGACCAGGATCTCCGCCGTCTCCACCACTCTCCTGCTCGTGATTAGGACAGCCTCTGTTTTTTGTGCTGCCAGTTCCAAGCCCGCCACAGAAAGCCACGCCTCCACCGCTTTGATCGCCCTGTTGGCAGTCGCGACTATAGTTGGCACATGCTTGGAAACCACTACCAGCGCCACGTCATCGGCGAAGCCGACTATGCTGGTGTTGCTCGGCATTGGGAGCTTTAGGACACCGTCGTACATAGTGTTCCACAGCAAAGGCCCGAGCACCGAACCCTGTGGGACTCCGGCAGTGACCTCGTAGATCCTTGGTCCGGATGAGGTGTCGACGGACAGCTGCCTTTTGCTGAGGTAGCTGTGGACTACGTTCAGCAAGTACCCGGGGATGTTGAAGGACCTTAGTGACTCCAGCGTCCTTCCCCAATCCGCCGTGTTGAACGCATTCCGGATGTCGAGGGATCTCCTAAGGGATTTCTACGGTTATATACAAACAGTCCTTCGGTGAACCGCGAGTTTTTAAGGGGCATTTAGAGTGGAGGCCAAATGTCTTTTATGAACCGCGATTTTTTATTAGTATGTTTAATCGGTTAAAAGTTTTTTATAGGACTACTGGGTATTCGCCCTAAAATAAATTAAAATCACTCACTTAATTTGCTTAATAATTCTATCACTCTCACTCACTCTCACTTTGACTTGTATCACTTGTTTTTCCTTACGAGTGATTAAGGGAACCAAGTGACCCAGCACCACTCACTTGAATCTAACTTGTAAGTGAGTGGACTTGAACTCTAACACTCTATTTTAAAAACTGACTTGTTTGTCAATTCAAGTGGACTCATGCAGGGCTCTAATACATTTATTATTATATAAATTTATTTATGGTATTTGTTTGTCAAAAACACTTTATTTTTCTGAATATGTATGTATGAATGGGAGGAATGTGGGAAACCGAGACTATTATTACATAGAATTTTTTAAATATAGGTACAGCTTAAATATAGCTTAAGTTAAGTATTTTCAACATTTTCAGCGACATCGGGAGAAAGTATCATACTAACATAAATTTAAACTTTCCAAATTTATAGTGATTGCATTACACACACTTTTACCATAAGTCCCATAATCAATGATAAATATATATTAAAAATTAATAAATATTAAAAACTATTATTTAAAATGAGTATATATAACAACAGGTTATTGAATCTTTGCAGCAAAAAGTGCTCTTTTTATAACAGTAAATAAATTGACCAAAATAATTCGTACTTCACTGCGTATATTTAAATGTACCCAAAATAGACGCTATCGGGGGTGTCACAGAAATCTCTTCCAACCAAATTTCCCCCCAAAAGCCAATCGATGTGACAGAAACCGTTTGAAAATCAAGTACACGATCTTAAACTAACCGAATAGTAGGCCTTGAAGCAAATGTTTCTAGTATCAGAGCAAATTTACTCCGAAACTCCTAGAAAACGCTACAAATTCTGTGGCACCTACGGTTTTGATGGGTTGGTTTCCAAACCAACCGTCCCCAAATCCGTCGCCGGTTTCTGTGACACCCCTGTATATGCCATTTTTTAAATGATCCATATACATCAAAATGTCCCCAACGTCAACGTTGCGCATATATATATTTATATATCACTATGGACGGCAGTCCATGTAGTGACGAAGCGCACAAGGAGAGAGTTTAGCGGGAAAACAGCTATAAATGGCGAAATTTCAGAAGGCGTAACTTCTGTACTACTAAAGACACAGACTTGCACTTTACCTCGTTTTTAAGGTATTTTGAAATACTATAAACGCCTTCTGAGCGTAATTTGACTAAATACAACATTTTAAAAATTATGACAAAAATTTTTTTAAATGATTTTTTTAGCTTTTTTTTTAATTTTTAAAAAAACGGCTCTAACGATTTTCTGTATAGCCCTTGAGATTCTCCAAAATTTTGGTGTATGGCGCGTTATTGTAAAAAGTCAGGTTCAAAAGTTATTCAAAAAGAAAAATAGGCACTTTTTCTAGCTCAGAATAACTAATGCTTTCTGAGCATTGAATTTTGTGTGAGTATATCCAAACTGTATTTTAGGGTCATGGAATCATTTCAATGGTTTTAAGGAGTTCCAAAAAGGAAACTTCTGTTTTACGACTTTTGGAAAAACCCGCTGCCTTAGCGGGAAAAAAGCTAAAAATAGCTCAATTTCGTTAGTTCGTAAGTTCTACACTACTGATGCTACAGACATGTGCTATACCTCGTTTAAAAGGTGTTTTGAATTACTTAAACGCATTTTTAACTTAATTTGCTTAAATACAATGGTTTACAAATTATGATTGACTAATTTAAATTTGAATGTATATATGCTCCTATGAGAGCAAATGTAACAAACAAAAACTTCTGATATAAAACACCTCTTAACGAGGTATAAAACTAGTGACGATGGCACCTTCAACATAAAAAAGTTCTGATATCAGCATTTGTGACGACAAATTATTACACTCGTCGTTAAATACACTTTCTAATATTTATACACGTTACTCGTAGAGTAAAAGGGTATATTGTATTCGTGCAAAAGTATGTAACAGCTAGAAGGAAGCGTTTCCGACCCTATAAAGTATACATATTCTTGATCAGGGTCACTAGCCGAGTCGATATAGCCATGTCCGTCTGTCCGTCTGTCCGTCTGTCCGTATGTCTGTCTGTCCGTATGAACGCTGAGATCTCGGAAACTACAAAAGCTAGAAGGTTGAGATTTCTCACACATATTCTTGGGCTTCCTACGCAGCGCAAGTTTATTTCAAAAAGGTGCCACCCCCCTCTAACGCCCACAATCGCCCACTAACGCTTTTAAAATGTGTCTGGCGCCCACACCTTTAAAGATTTCCGAGAAGTATAAATGCAATTTATTGCTGTGTATATTTATACCTATCGAAATGTAGAAGATATTTTTCAAATCGGACCATTCATTAAAAAGTTATTCGCAATCAAAAAAATGTTATATATCCATCTCCTTCGCACTCCCTTTAGCTGAGTAACGGGTATTAGATAGTCGGGACACAAACCCGACTATAGCGTTCTCTCTTGTTTTTCATTCGGTGGCTCTTAAGTGGCTCGGGCCCATATGGAAGCAGCGTACATCAGCGTCGATTAATCTCCGTCCTGGTTGCCTCGGCCCCGAGTGTTTGCCATAATTCTCGAAATTGCGGCGGCGGTCCTACCTGCCTTGCCACTTGCGTACGCTAAATGTTCTTTGAAGGTTAGCCGGTGGTCAATCATGACACCCTAGTATTTCAGGCTTGGGCGAGATTTAATTGTGGCTTCTCCAATTTTGATAGTAGCCGTCTCCACTATCTGCCTGCTACTTATCAGGACTGCTTCCGTCATGTGCACTGCCAAGGTGAGTCCCTTGGCGTCGAGCCATGCGCTTGCTCGTTCCCCAAATTAACGACTATGGCTACGTCATCGGCAAAGCCAATGAGTCGTGCCCCTTCGGGCTTCGTGATCCTAAAGATCCCATCTTACATGGCATTATACAACAAGGGGCCTAGGACTGATCCTTGTGGGCTTGTAGGCTGAAGCACGAAGCACATATACAGATAAAAACAAGAGAGAACGCTATAGTCGGGTTGGTGTCCCGACTATCTAATACCCGTCACTCAGCTAAAGGGAGTGCGAAAGCTGTACTCGGGTTGGTGTCCCGACTTTCTAATAATCGTAACTCAGCTAAAGGGAGTGCGAGGGAGATAGATATATAAACAATTTTGATTGCGTATAACTTTTTAATGAATGGTCCGATTTGAAAAAATGTCTTCTACATTTCGATAGGGATTAATAAACACTATAAAATTGCGTTTATATATTTTTAAAATCTTAAAAGATGTGGCCTCCAGACATATTTGAAAATCGTTTATGACGATTGTGGGCGTTAGGGGGGCGTGGCACCTCGATGAAACAAACTTGCGCTGCCTAGGAAGCCCAAGAATATGTGTGTGAAATCTCAACCTTCTAGCTTTTATAGTTTCCGAGATCTCAGCGTTCATGCAGACGGACAGATAGACGGACAGACGGACACGGCTATATCGACTCGGCTGGTGACCCTGATCAAGAATATATATACTTTATAGGGTCGGAAACGCTTCCTTCTCCCTGTTACATACTTTTGCACGAATACAATATACCCTTTTACTCTTCGAGTAACGGGTATAAAAATATGGATTTTCTTTGTATAAACCATTTAAAAAGCGGGTTTAAGTTTACTAGAGGTATGTGCGTTTGAATTTGTGTTTGCTTGTGTGTGAGAGGGGTGTTTTGTCATGCGTAGAATTTGTGGTTGTTTAGAGTGATCTTTACCCGAAAATGGTGTGTAGGAGTGTAAGAGAGGGGTGTTTTATTATATTATTATTTATCCGTTTTGTTGATTCAATTAGGATTGTAGATGATATCTGTTAGTGTAGCCTGTCTTCAGTGGTTTTGTGGTCAAAAAGTGTTAGTTTGAGGGAAACAAGCGTGAGTTCGAGAACTCCCCCTCTTTAGCGAGCATTAGCGAGCATTAGATGGGAAAGTGAGCGTGAATACCTAAAGTATGTTGCTTCTAACTTGTAGTAAGTTAAGGGGAGGGTACTCTTAAATGTTTAAATTCTATAGTGGAGGTGGTGGTGGTGTTGGTTGTTCCTAACAGAATATACACAAAAACAAATGAGATCGTTTATTTAGTCAAATGCGTTTTTATTTAATCATATTCGTGTTACATTAGTTTCCATTGAGTTTTTTAAACAAATTAATGTATCGTTCCATCAATTTTAAGGCATCTTCTTCTCTCTTTTCAATATGCATACACCTGCAGGTGTCAGGTCCGACTTTACAATCATCATATGCCCATACACAGGATGATAGGTGTTCCCCATACTTGGAATGAATTACTGGGGTGGCTTCAACATCTTTAAAATATGTATGAAATGATTTCAACTTCGAAACATGTTCCTTGAAGATCTTACTCCCATGCTCCTTTAAGAACTCTTCAATTTTTGAGGAAATCATTTTTTCTTTCAACATAATAGGTTGAATGTTTAACTTAAACTAAAGTCTGTTGGATATAAATCTTTGTATTATACTTAGAAAACAGATGTTAAATAATGCAAAAGCTGCTGATCGACCCCCCTCGAAAACAAATTCAAAACAATATATTTTTTTTTTTGGTTTTTTCTTTATTTTAGAATTTCAATATCGGGGGTGTCACAGAAAACCATTCCAACCAAATTTCCCCCGAATAGCAAATCTCGGTGTCACATACGTCATTTTTGACGGTTTCTAAATCCCTCTAATGAATTTTATGAACTATCTGCATACTACGATTTTTATATTTACTTCGGGTTGTATTTAAAAATATGCTTTTTATAAAAACTCTCAAAAAAATTAGATAAAAAAAATCCGTCGGAAAACCGTCCAACCTGACAGTGGTACCAACTAGCTCGAACTTTAAAATACCAAATTTCGGAGTGGTTATCGAAATGTTGTGTTAAAGAATTATTTATTCAAAGGTACTTAGTATTGTAGTTAAAAATGAAACTTATTTGTGGTAAAAATTTCATGGTAAAAGAAGTTGTAGTTATTGAGAAATTAATAAAAACATGCAGCCTTTGCAAAAAGGTGGCAGCACTGTCGTGAAAAATGTCCTATTTTTGCCCGAAACAACGCCGGGTGTGAAGAAGAAGAAGACATGTAAGTAAAAGTAAACAATTTTTGTTTATTATTAATTTAAACTAATAAACTTTGCTAGTTTTCAGGGGTAAACATAGGTCACCAGCGTAAGGCGCCATATTCTTTCGATTCATTCGCGATAATATCGACATTGCCAAAGGATTTACTCAGGACGGCCGCGTTCTTGTGACCACTGCTTGGAAGGACCTGGCCAATGAGTTAAATCCCCACGGACTACCAAGTAAAACCGCTTCAAGGGATTCTCCTCTGCATCCTAGCCTCTCGCAGTATATGTCTTCACAAGTACTCTAGAGAAAGAGTTCGTGCAGATGGCATTTTGCTTTAAAATTCTTGCCAACTTATAAACGTAAATAAACAAACGCAGCCGCTGCAAACAGCTGTTCAGGGCTGCAATAGAGGTAGCCTGGCGGGAATTTCAAATTTTTCATATTTTTCTTTTATTGTGTACAATATGCGCTTTAAACAAGTATTATTTTTGTAATTTGGCAAGAAAAACATAAATTAAGTTATAAACTTATTGGAAAATAGTCAAAATAAGACAAATAAAACTCGATAATTAATGAATATTCGATATTTAGTGTGTGTATCCAGCCCCGGTCGTTTTTCGGTAAATTTTCCGAAAAAAGGAAATCTTTCGAATTTCTGTGACACCTACGGTTTTGATCGTTTGGTTTCGAAACCAACCGTCCCCAAATCCGTCCCCGGTTTCTGTGACACCCCCGTATATGATGAAATTAATTTTCTAACTTTATATTGTTGAATTATTATACAAAATTTACATAAATTTAAATGTTCTCCAAATGTTGTTTTATAAACTCCTTCACGTCAATACTCATGAACATGTTCCTTGACTCCAATGTTAATTACATCATCAATTTTTAAACATTTTTGTAGGAATAACCTTTTTTGATATCCCTTACAAATTATTTCCTTTTTATACCCTTATATATATATATGATGGACGTTGATGCACTACGAGCAGTACAAACAAGTGGCCCAACGATACCAAGCACGTGCTTGTTACGCGCGGGACCCTTTATCAATTAGGGCAAAATGCGAGTTCGCGAGGAAAATACATAAAACAATTAGAGACGGGACATATAAAAATTATAAAGATTATGAACTAAGATTGAAGCAAATGAGATAAAATTTTAGTTTTTAATACAGGGATAGATGTAGAAGTGCAAATTAAATGATAAAGATTGTTATAATTATTACATAGAACACGAAAAGGCTCATGCAGAGTGAAATTTGATGTACATCGAGGCAAATTAAGAGGGTAATAATTTCGTGTTAGTCTAACGGGAACATTAAAAGTTAAACGGTTTACCAGTTCTACAGAATCAATATCACCTCTTATAAGATTTTGCATAAAAATAGTACCAAGCATTATTCTACGGTTTTCAAGTGTAGGTAAATTAATCAATAGTAATCTACTTTGGTAGGAAGGTAGCGTTACGTTTTGATCCCAGTTCAAACTACGAAGAGCAAAAAGAAGAAATTTTTTTTGTACCGACTCTATACGGTCAATGTGCACTTGGTATTGTGGGCTCCAAACCGAAGAACAATATTCCAATATAGGTCGGACAAGGGAGGTAAATAGTAATTTGGTTATATAAGGGTCGTCAAATTCTTTTGACCAACGCTTTATAAACCCAAAAACACTCATAGCTTTGTTGACAGTCAGCATTATGTGGCAGTCAAATTTAAGCTTCGGGTCCAGAAGAACGCCTAAATCATTTACTGAATATATACGGTCAAGTGGCAAGTTCTGAAGCAAATAACTTATAAACGTAGGAGTACCCCTATGAAAGGTCATTACGTTACATTTCAGGCAGTTAAAATTTAAGAGGGTATTATAATTTCAGTCAGATATTGTAACGCAGTGAAGGAGACGTTTCCGACCACATAAAGTATATATATTCTACGTGACTATCGCACTAATTATAAGTTATAAACTTGTAGCGTTAGGAAAGCATTTTAAAATAAATTGAAATTGAAATTGAAATATTCTTGATCAGCACCAATAGCCGAGTCCATCTAGCCATGTCCGTCTGTCCGTTTCTATGCGAACTAGTCTCTCAGTTTTAAAGCTATCGCAATGAAACTTTCCCAAAAGTCTTCTTTTTATTGCAGATAGTACATATGTCGGAGCGAGCCGGATCGGACCACTATATCTTAAGGCTCCCATAGGAATAGTAAGATTTTTTTATTTTAAATTTTATGTAGGCGTGGTGATTTTGAACAATTAGAAATCATGACAACCAAAACGTATTCAGTTCAGTTGAGTTCAAAGCAGGGACCGAAAATAACAGTTGTTTCAAATATTCCCGACTAAATAAATCATGCACTTAGAAAAGTGCTACAAAAAAATCAAAAACACCAATGAGTTCCAAATTGGCCAGGCTATGAAAATCTGCAATGATTTTTATTTTGTGAGTTTTATTTTTAAAAATTAATGGTAAAAATTATTTTCTAAGTTTTATTATAAAACTCAGGCAGTAATCGTTATGAGTAAAAAAAATAAAAATCATCAATAACGATTATGTGTGAGTTTTATTTTATAAAACTCAAAATAAAACTCAATTCGCTCTTGCGGCCATTGTATTGGGAATTTAAATATGATTTAAATTTGCTCTTGTTCGTTTGGCCATGTAGTTTCAATACATATAATACAAAAAATAATATTTTAACATTAAGCTATTTTAAAAATTAATTTAAGGTGGAAAATGGGCTTTTTTACGACTATTTTGTAAAGGCACGATAAAAAAATGTTCATGGATCTTATAACTTCACGGAAAAATATCATGGCGATGCTTAAGTAAATTTAAGTATTTAGAAAAATTTCAGTTATGCGTCTTTTTTCACCATTCGACGTGAAGATTCACGGACTATTTGACCTGAAGATTTCGCGGATTTTTCGACTTAAACAATATCGGAATCATTTGACATTTAGAATTCGTGGATTCTTTTGACCTGAAGAATTCGCGGATTATTTGACCTGAAGAATTCGAGAAACATTTGACCTGAAGAATTGCACTAATGCAATCTGTATATGGTATCATTATTTTACCTATGAAATTATTGGATGGGGACCGTGGATTGCTTAGGTAAAACCGGCTTAAAACTTTCAAAATATTAGGACAAATAATCCGCGAATTCTTCGGGGGAATGATCAAACATCTAACGGTAAAAAGATATAAAAGTGCTGAAATTGCATTCACTTCCTATACAAATTTGCAATATTTCCCGCTTTTTTTGTTTTGGCGGATTGAAATTCATTTGGTTTATTTTCTTTAGTCAAATGATTCTGGAATTATTCAGGTAAAGTAATCCGCGAATTCTTCAGGTCAACACATCAGCGAATTCTTTAAGTCAAATGAATCGCGAATGGTGAAAATAGTCACATAACTGAAATATGGCTTCATTCTTAAGTATATCTCAGTTATGACCATTATATTTTGCCGTCATAATTTTATAACAGAACGGATCAAATTAAATTCGCTAATTCTTCCGGCTTTACTTTGTATTGCGAACGACTTCAAAGATCTTGCAACTTAATCGAAAGTTTTCAGATCCATAAAAACCCATTTTTGTCGTGCTTACACCAAGATGTTGAACAAAAATGCCAATTTTTCACCTTAATTCAATTTTTAAAATAGCTTAATGCTAAAATATAATATTTTTTATTATATGTATTGAAACTACATGGCCAAACGAACAAGAACAAAATTAAATCATATTAAAATTTCTAATACGATGGCCGCAAAAGCGAATTGAGTTTTATTTTAAGTTTTATAAAATAAAACTCACACATAATCGTTATATTTGATGGACGTTGATGCACTACGAGCAGTACAAACAAGTGGCCCAAAGATACCAAGCACGTGCTTGTTACGCGCGGGACCCTTTATCAATTAGGGCAAAAATGCGAGTTCGCATACATGAAACAAATACTACAAATACTACAACTAAGATTGAAGCAAATGAGATAAAATTTTAGTTTTTAATACGGGGATAGATGTTGAAGTGCAAATTAAATGATAAAGATTGTTATAATTTTTACATAGAACAAGAAAGGGCTCATGCAGAGTAAAATTTGATGTACATCGAGGCAAATTAAGAGGGTAATAATTTCGTGTTAGTCTAGCGGGAACATTAAAAGTTAAACGGTTTGCCAGTTCTACAGAATCAATATCACCTCTTATAAGATTTTGCATAAAAATAGTACCAAGCATTATTCTACGGTTTTCAAGTGTAGGTAAATTAAGCAATAGTAATCTGCTCTGGTAGGAAGGAAGCCTTACGTTTTGATCCCAGTTCAAACTACGAAGGGCAAAAAGAAGAAATTTTTTTTGCACCGACTCAATACGGTCGATGTGCACTTGATATTGTGGGCTCCAAACTGAAGAACAATATTCCAAAATAGGACGGACAAGGGAGGTAAATAATAATCTGGTTGTATAAGGGTCATCAAATTCTTTTGACCAACGCTTTATAAACCCAAAAACACTCATAGCTTTATTGACAGTGGCCATTATGTGGCAATCAAATTTAAGTTTTGGGTCGAGAAGAACACCTAAATCGTTAATTGAATATATACGGTCGAGTGGTGTATTTTGAAGAGAATAACTAATAAACGTAGGAGTACCCCTATAAAAAGTCATAACGTTGCATTTAAGGCAGTTCAGATTTAAAAGGTTGTACTCACACCATCCCTGAAAACAATCAATATCTGACTGTAAGTTGAAACCTGACCCTACATCTTTATATGATAAACAAAGCTTAACATCGTCAGCGTACATTAGTACACGAGAATGTGCTACGATAGAGGGAAGATCATTAATAAACAAAGTAAACAGCAAAGGGCCTAAATGACTACCTTGAGGAACTCCAGATGTCACGTTGATCATTTTAGAAACAGCGCTCTTAAATATAACCCTCTGAGTCCTACCATTCAAGTAACTTGAAATCCAAGTTAATAGATTACATGGAAACCCAAGCTGATCTAATTTGAATAAAAGGAGAGAGTGGTTAACAGAGTCAAAGGCCTTACTAAAATCTGTATATATAACGTCTGTCTGCATGTTATTCTTATATCCATTTATTACAATGGATGACAATTCAAGAAGGTTGGTTGTGGTTGATCTTCGCTTAACAAAACCATGCTGACACGGTGATATTAGCGAGGAACATAAATGCTGCAAATGAGAAGTAATAATACGTTCAAATGCTTTAGGAATTGCCGACAATTTAGAAATGCCTCTATAATTCTGGGCATCCGCCTTCGCACCCTTTTTGTGGAGTGGAATAATGAAAGAGTCCTTCCAGATAGTTGGAAAAACTGATGATGAAATAGACAAATGAAAAAGTTTAAGAATCGGTTTACAAATGGTTGAAGCACAAAACTTAAGCACACTCCCAGGAAGTCCATCAGGACCGGGAGAATACGTTGGCGTTGTTGTTGCTAAATCCTTTAAAAGAGAACTTTCGGTAATTACAGGGGTAAAAATACAATTAGCCCTATTTAAGGGGTTAGGGTAGGTAGGGTTTGACCAAGCAGCCGAACTATAAGTAGTTTGGAAAAACTCGGCAAATAAATCCGCAATTTCAAAATCCGACGATGCCTCTTTTGAGTTTAAACGTACCGATGAAGGCAATGCCGAAGACTTACGCTTGGCATTAACGAAGTTATAAAACTGCTTCGGATCATTAGAAAATTCGAATTTACATCGATTTAAATACAAGGAATAGCAATGACTGTTGAGAACATTAAAATCTGAACGAGCCACCACGTATTTCGAAAAATCAGATGGCTTACCCGATTTTTTATACTTTTTATAAGTGTTTGATTTAAGATTTTTAAGTCTTTGAAGCGCATTGTTAAACCAAGGAGGCCTGTTTAGCTTAGGAGGAAGCCTGTCAGGAACGCATTCGTCAAAAAAAGTGTTTAAAACGCTATAGAAAAGTTCAATTGCACATTCAATATCCATGCAATTGTACAAATCAGTCCAATTTTATTGCGAAATCATGTAGTTTAGTTTAGTATAGTCACATTTACGAAAGCATCTCATTTTAGTTTGAGGAACTAAAGGGGAAAGGGTATTAGTACAGGGGAGGCCAATTGTCAATTCCAATGTTGGGTGATACCGGTCTTCAGGTACAACAAGTGCGTCAATTCTAGATACCGTAACTTCATGCGGATCTAAAACAAATACTAGATCTAATTGTCTATTTAATGAATTTCGTATAAAGCTTACTTGCTGTAACGATAATTCTAAAAGGCCATCCACAAAATCATGGGTAGATAAAGGTGTAGCTACAAGTGAGTCAGTGGGAAGAGACCAAGAGATATTAGGGAGATTGAAGTCACCCAAAACAATCAAAAGGTCTCTGTTGGAAAGGAAGGACTGAACAGATTTTATAGCAGACAGATGGTACTCATAAATTATTAAATCAGAGCCAGGAGGAATATAAGAACAGGTTACAAAAATAGATAAGGATTGAATGGAAACTTTGACACTAACAAATTCAATATCGTTAGGGATATGAATGTTAAGTCTCTCCGATGTTAAACTAGAGGTAACGGCAATCAGTACACCACCCCCTACGCGGGGAGCGATCGGTCCTGTAGGTGTTAAAGTTCATTGACAAAACTTCAGAGTCAGATATCTCTGGTTTCAGCCAAGTTTCCGTAAAAGCCAAAATATCTTCAGTAAATGCAGAGGAGTCAGCATAAAGCTTTGGTAGCTTCATATTTAGTCCTCTAACATTTTGATAAGCCAAAAATAAACCTGTTAGTTTTTTGGCACAGTGGAAGGCCTGTTATTAGGCACAGTGGAAAGCCGATTATTAGGCACAGTGGGAGGCCTGTTATTTGTTCTCGGTTTATTGGGAACAAATTCTTTAATTACCAAATCATCATTAAGCCAAAAGCTTTCAGAAAGGAGTACATTAAACACATCAGGCGGAGCAAATATTTTAAAAGAAGATATCCTACGGGCGTACGAAAATCGAAATTGTTCAACTTCAATGTCCTCGGATGGGAATTTTTCACGTATGAATTCCAAAACATCCTCAGATTTGGTATCCGGGGTAAATCTAGAAACAAACAATTGCTTCCTATGTGGAACAACTGAAAGTTTCTTACGCCCCCCAGCAGCAGTCTGAACCTCACTCGGCTGGGACCCAGAAGTGGTTCCTACTGTATCTACGGTCAGCACCGACTTCTGTGCCTCAGGTTGGCATCCAGAAACAGGGTCACCTCCGGAACTGGCTGTAACCATAGGCACAGGTGGCTCGCTTACCCCTGTGCCGACAGGAACTGCTGCAGCTACCGAGTTCAATGCTTTATTTTGTTTCACGGTCTTATTAACTGCCCCTGAGCTGGCTTTTTTGCGTTTAGGCGACTCGGTTAATAATAATTTCTTATTATTAAATTGGTCACAAACTGAGTTGAACCCGTCATTAAGCTGTTTAAAAACTCGTGAAAGGTTCAATAGTCCGTCTCGAGTCTGCCTCATAAAGCTGCTCATTTCGACTGTCATTTCCTTGCAGGACTCACATGCCCACATGAGACCGGTATGCATTTCAATGAAGTCTTTAACTCTGCCAGTAAATCCTGCACATTTGACGTGCATGACCGATTCGCAGAGCCAACAGATAATAAAAGAATCTTTAGTTGACATCGGAAGAGAACAACTTTTCTTTGTACAGATAAGGGCCATTTTATAGGAAAAAAAGGTTATTCAAAGAAATAGAAAATAAAATGTGAAAAATATACCTCAAGTAAATTTGGCACTGGGATCAAATTCGCAAAACCGCAAAGACACAAAACAAAACGAAAAGTATAAGAGCGCGAGATCGCGAGTTTAATTAAAACAAGAGAGCGCGAGAGAAAAAAGCTTCTATCGACTGAGCGTGGCTTGTGGGGCACCAACAACTATACACACGAACAGTTACAAATGTAAAGCAAGCAAGAGAGAGAGAAATAGAAGTACAGCAAGTTCAGAGAGAGTGAGAGTAGGAGAGTGGAAGAGAGATTACAAGAGTTTTAGCAAGTTTAGAGCGTATAATTTACACTAACAAAGACAAGCGATAAACAAATCCAAATAGAAATGTTAAAATAACTAGAACAATGCACCCGTTAATTGGGAGATCTAGTTAAAAACACTTACACAATTGTTAGGCTACGCTTTCTTTATAAACAAACAAAAGACACTCGCGAAAAATCACTGAAAAACACAAATAACTCAGAGCACAAAAGTAAACACAACCGTTCACAAGCGACGCTAAATCAATTGATGATTTTTATTTTTTTTTTCTCATCATGCTCAAGAGTTTTAAAATAAAACTCAAAAAACAATAGTTATTTTTGAGCAAAAAAAATAAAAATCAGAAATAAGTTTTTCAGTGCGAGTTTTATCAATAAAACATAACTGTTACGGTCCCTGCAATATACCTTTTTACTCTACAAGTAACGGGTATAACAAGAAATAAATAAATAATTTTGAAATAAACAGCGTTCATACGGACAGACAGACAGCCTCTACGAGTAACGGGTATAATTAACATCCTTGTATTTAGCCAATTCTAAATCCTCCGAGCCTGAATTATGTTCAATCTTGCCGGTGCTAAGATCGATTCGAGCGTTTATTTTCCTTAAATGATCTAGACCAACTATGCCTATGAAACATAGGTATGCAGTGCGTCGCTCCTGTATTTTTTGTTCAGGACTATTGCAGCTGCAGTATCGTGAGACATCAGCGTTTTGTTTTTTAACAGAGTTAATTTTTTTTCGACTTCATCATAATATATCATCAAGGGCATGTCGCCCTGCCGCATAAGGTTAAGTTCTTGTTGAATCACCTGTATGGGCGTCTTATCCGCGTAGGTGAAGTCTAATCTGGCTATAATAGCCTTAAAATTTAGAACAGTATTTGTTCCGAGAGTTCTCTGATTTTTGTTTCAAGTACTTGAGCTTGTTGGTTAAGTGCTCTCTGAACAGACACCTCGAACACCTGTTTCCACTGACCGGTCGACATATTAGGTTAGGTTAGGTTAGAAACGGCTGCCAGACTAAAGTCTGACACACTTAGACCTCTGTGGGTCCATTGTAGTACCGTATGATGTGTGCCTAGCATACCGCACTCTGTGCGACTAAATTTGAGTAATTCCGACGTTTTTTACTGTTTATCCCAGGCCATGTCTGGTGAGTGATACGACACTGTGGTGCATTTTGCCACCTAGTGGTGGCTAGTTTGATGAAGTGGCACTCTCCGACACTCTCCTTTTCTGGAAGGAGAGGCATGATGGTGCCTTGCCTAGCTAACTCGTCCGCTATGCAGTTGCCTACAATGTCCCGGTGACCCGGAACCCATATTAGGCTTATAGTAGACTGACTAGCTATCTCGTGGAGAGATATGCGAGAGTCTGCTATTGTTCGGGAGTTGGTGCTTGTCGAATAGATTGATTTAATAGCAGCCTGGCTATCACTATATATGTTTATGTGTCTGTCTTGGGTGTTTCTGTCCCCTATACCCCTTGGTCCCCTTGGACCCGACAAACGAGCGTAGCTCCGTCGCGATCCACGGCCACTGCGTGCCCCAGGACAGGTGATAGCTTCGGATCCGACAATCGAGTGCAAGACTCCGTCGCAATCCTTGGCCATCACACGGCTCGACCACGATCGGCGGGAAGGGTTTTCTTAGATGGGGAAAAGGAACACGAATTTAATTTCCCCTCCTACAATCACACACACAAAAACACAACAGGCGAAATAGATTTTAATGCGAAGCACTTTGGTTCATTTATTATTCTTTACTTAGGGTTTTTCTGAGGCGTACAAAGTCTCTTTGCCACGCCACTCCAGTCTGGTTGTTCAAAAAAATATATAAAGGTCGGGGAAAAATAAAGCGAGCGCTTACGTTTCCTCCCACAGCAGATCCAGCCAGTCGATTTCCCATGCCCCTGCGGCGGCAACCGGGTCGTACGCTGCTTCGACTTCACCACTATCGCTCGACATTGTTCTTTTACTTTTCACACTTGTTCACTTTTTTTCCACGGCGGGGCGGTTTTCCCGGGTTGTACGGAGTCTGACGATGTAAACTGGCGCGCGCGAAGTCTCAAGAGTAATTAAAACTCCCTCTCCTTGATATCTGCTCACGTACCCCACCTTTTGCATTGCATCGGCGTCGCTGCCGCTGCGCATCAGTTTTTTTCTAGGCAGAGTTATTTCCCCTTGCTCGAAAACATCGATCGAGTTGGTTACCATTTAGTTCGATCGTGCGTCGAAAGCTTGGGTGTGTTCAGGTGTTCGAACTGTTCGACGGTGCAGATGCTGATATTTCGCGAGAGTGAGAGCGTTGAGTTGCGTGTGGATGCTGATGAGTGGGTGATGAGAGCGTGTTGGAATGGTTTGAAGCAGAGAGCGAGAGTGTTCGATCGTTGAGTTGCGTGTGGATGCTGATGAGTGGGTGATGAGAGCGTGTTGGAATGGTTCGAAGCAGAGAGCGAGAGCGAGAGTGTTCGATCGTTGAGTTGCGTGTGGATGCTGATGAGTGGGTGATGAGAGCGTTGAGTTGCGTGTGGATGCTGATGAGTGGGTGATGATGTTCGAAGTGGCGGGTGCTGGTTCGAAGGTTTGGCGGTGTTGGGTAGGTTGGCTATTAAAAGGCTAAACTAATATTAAACTCTTCATGAGTCGTACATGGCTACCAAAATATTCCTACATGACGAAAACGATGAGCTCGTTGGGCAGCCTGCGTCGCTCGGTGTTTACGGCCCATTCTGCGGGGGCTTCCGACCACTGGTCCTCCTCCGGGGTGGCCTGAGGTAGAGGATCGTCCTCCAATGCGCGCAGCAGTTCCCTCTCCTCTTCCGGGTCGAGGCAGAGTTCCCAGGGTACTGGGCATTCGGCCTGGACGTGGCTGCAGCTTGGGCGTTCTTCGCTGGCGTTGTTGGAGAGCGTTGCCATCGTCTCGTTCGCTACCTCGGCGATCCATGGTATCGGTAGCTCTTCGTCGCCAATGTCGCTGTAGCGGTCGTCCAGCAGGGGTGCAGCCATTTGAGGACTGGGGGCGTCTCTGGGTTGCGCATTCTCTCCACTGAGGCTGCTGTCGTCAGATTCGCTGGACCCGTCCTGGTCGCGGTCGATTACCGGCTGCCTGCTGCTGGAGCTCTGCTCTGTTGACAGCGCGGAGTCCTGGCTTGACTCCTCGCTCGAGCTATCGTCCGCGATGGGGATCTGGTCCCATCCTGCGTTGGCCGCGGCTAGGCGCATGGCCACTGGGGAAAGGACGGCGTGCTCGGGTAGCCTCTCCGGCTCGGACGACGTCTCGGAGTCGTTTGCGGACTCGGACGAGCTCTCCTGGGCGAGTTCGGAGTCGACAACCGAACGGGTGGCTACGACCCGTATCTGGCGGAGACTTTCCTCCAGCATGGAGGGACCAAAGGAGGGCAGTCTCACTTCGTCGACCCAGTGGCTGACGGCCCGTATGGCGGGTTGGGTGGCTTCGCTCCCGTTTGTTGGCGGCGGGCTACAGTAGGACAGAGACAACTGGGCTTTCCCACACTGGATAGTGGTCTTGATCCCGCAGAGAAAATCGATTCCGAGGATGATCTCGTCCAAGATCGACGGTAGCACTAGCAGTGTGGTCTTAGCTGTATCCCGTCCTAGGGTTACGGTGGTGGTCAGGGCGTGGGTGACGTCGGTGGTGGATCCATCTGCCAGGGCAATCTTGGTTCTCACATACCGGCGGTTATTGGCACTCCCAATGTCGTCGGCTACTTTCGCGCTGATGAAGCTCCTGGACGCCCCGGTGTCCAGGATGGTGTGAAATGTTTTCCCCTCTATGCTTACCGTCGCCACGATGCGCCCCCCTTCAAACCGTAAAGGGGGGGTTAGTTCTGGGGTCCTTGGTGTGTGGTCCTCGCTGGTTCCCCGGATGGGCGAGGACTCGGTCCGTTTCCCGGGTTTTGAGCTCGACAGCATGTGTTGGTCCTCACTTCCCTCCTTCCATACTGCCAGCAGAACAGGACCTGAGGATTGGGACAATCCTGGCTGAAGTGTCCTGCTTCCCCGCAGCGGCGACAAGCGTTCCGTACGTCGATAGGATGTTCGGGTACCTGTGCCAACATCCGATTGGTCGCCGGGGTACTGGGAAGTTCCAGGGGGTTACCTGTGTTTCCTGTGGGTGGTATGGGAGCCTGGAATCGTCTGGTTTGTCGGTGTGGCATCGATGCTAGATAATTGACGTGAAGCGCTCGATCGCGCGATCGCGTGATCTCGTAGGCCGTGGCCCGTTGGATCAGAGTGGCTAGATCCTCAAAGTCTTGTCGCCTCATGAACAATTGGTATTCCGGTCGAATGTTCTGATAGAGTCGCTCCAGTTCCTGCGCCGGGGTGAACTTTGCCCGCTGCATCAGGAGACGGAGCTCAACCACGTATTCCTTGCAGCTCTCGTCCGGTCGCTAATATCTTGTCCGGATCGTGTCTTCCAATCGCTGGAAGTATTGTGGTGGTAGAAAAAAATCTAGGAATTCCCTCCTAAAGATTTCCCACGTCACGTCCTGCATCTGAAAGGTGCGCTACCAACTTTCCGCTTTTCCCGTCAGCAATCCGGAGATTACCCTGGGGAGTCGTGCGGTCCTAAGTCGGTATGCTTCGGCTTGTACTTCCAGTCTCTCGACAAATGTGAGCGGGTCGGTTCGTCCGTCGAACGAAATACCCCAGTTTCGTAATTTTTCCGCCAAAGCCGTGGATGATATTTCCTCGCGTACGGGAGAGTCCGAGTTTGTGTTCATTACCGGTCGGTTGTCTGGCGGTACTTCCAGTCTTAGGGCGGTGCTACGCCCGGTGTGTTTAGCTTCTGTTCCCGGGGTTCTTGTCCTCCCGAAGGGCTCGGGGATTTATCCCTGGGTGTGGCTGCTTCTGGGAATATCGTAGCCAACTCACTGGCTCGGTCCTGGAATTCTGGCTCGAGGTCCTCACGGGTGAGGAAAGTCGCTAGCCGACTGCGCAGTTCCTCGACGGTTCCTCCTTGGGATAACCCGAACTCGGCTGAGAAGAGTTGTAGTTCCTCCTTGCGGCGATAGGATATCCACTTTATACCCATGGTTTTCGAACGAGAGGGAAGACCGGAAAATTTATATAAAAATACTACCGCTTAGCGGTGCGCGGGAAAAATAATTCGGAGCGAGGGTGCCGAATATTTTTTATGGGACCGGGGTCCTGGCTGTGCACGATGAGAAAAATAATTCGGAGCGAGGATCCCGAATATTTGGTGGGACTCTGGGGTCCTTTGTTTCGCACGATGGGAAAAATATTTCGGAGCGAGGATCCCGAATATTTTGCAGGACTCTTGGGTCCTTTGTTTCGCACGATGAGAAAAATATTTCGGAGCGAGGATGCTGAATATTTTGCAGGACTCTGGGGTCCTTTGTTTCGCACGATGGGAAAAATATTTCGGAGCGAGGATCCCGAATATTTTGCAGGACTCTTGGGTCCTTTGTTTACACGAGAAAGGATACTAGGATCCATTAGAGTTTTCACTGGTGATTTGTTGTGCGCGACGCTGTTCACCAATTGAGGGCCGGGCTTGACTGACTTCTGGTAGCCCGCGGTGCTCCTCTTATAGTCGCCGTGTCCGCCGCGTTCGGGACAGCGTGGGAAGCGAGAGAGGAGAGGAAAAAAAAATGCATGTCCCCCTCTGATAGTTGCCGGCCACGTGTCCGCCGCTAGCTTCGACGTGATCCACGGCCGCTTCGCGCTTCGGGACCGGACAGCTTCGGATCCGACATCCGAGTCAAAGACTCCGTCGTAATCCTTGGCTACCCCGCGGTTTCGTAGAGGGAACATCGAAAATATCGCCATCTTGAGGAAAACTCTGTGTGTGGGTGTAATAAAAATCCTTTCTTCTCCCTGGGTCTGCTCATAGGGTCTGGGTGCCTATCGCATGGGTCTTTACGCCATATACCCCCACAAAAAAAATACAATTTTCTTGAAAACAAAAAAAAATTATATTATTTTTTGAGGAAAAATTATTAAAAAAAAATTCCGTATCCTTGAAGTCCCTGTTCGGGCGCCATGTAAGGAAGTTCTCAGGCTGGGATAGGTTGCTCAGGGCTCCCAGGGTCACTTACAATAAATTTTTTTAAGTTCAAGGACTTCAGGGAGGGGCGAGATAAAACAACCCTATACGGACCCTGTGGCCGGAACTGGCAGCGGGTTTGGATCCGACAAATCGAGCCGAGCTCCGTCGTAATCCCTACCCGCCACGCACATCGGGACCCGCAATGGCCCTTGGAGCCGACAATCGAGCGTGGCTCCGTCGTACTCCTTGGCCACCACGCGGTCCGATCCTGATCGGCAGGAGCAACAAAAGTAAAAAGGGGGATTTTGGGGTGTTGTCACCCAGAGATGCCGACCATGGGCCGAAACCTGCAGCGGGTTTAGATTCCGACAATCGAGTACAGGACTCCGTCGAAATCTCCACCCGCCACACGCTCCGGGATCCGCACTGCCCTTGGACCCGACAAACGAGCGTAGCTCCGTCGCGATCCGTCGCGTACAAAGTCTCTTTGCCACGCCACTCCAGTCTGGTCGTTCAAAAAAATATATAAAGGTCGGGGAAAAATAAAGCGAGCGCTTACGTTTCCTCCCACAGCAGATCCAGCCAGTCGATTTCCCATGCCCCTGCGGCGGCAACCGGGTCGTACGCTGCTTCCACTTCACCACTACGCTCGACATCGTTCTTTTACTTTTCACACTTGTTCACTTTTTTTCCACGGCGGGGAGGTTTTCCCGGGTTGTACGGAGTCTGACGATGTAAACTGGCGCGCGCGAAGTCTCAAGAGTAATTAAAACTCCCTCTCCTTGATATCTGCTCACGTACCCCACCTTTTGCATTGCGTCGGCGTCGCTGCCGCTGCGCATCAGTTTTTTTCTAGGCAGAGTTATTTCCCCTTGCTCGAAAACATCGATCGAGTTGGTTACCATTTGGTTCGATCGGGCGTCGAAAGCTTGGGTGTGTGCAGATGTTCGAACTGTTCGACGGTGCAGATGCTGATATTTCGCGAGAGTGAGAGCGTTGAGTTGCGTGTGGATGCTGATGAGTGGGTGATGAGAGCGTGTTGGAATGGTTCGAAGCAGAGAGCGAGAGCGAGAGTGTTCGATCGTTGAGTTGCGTGTGGATGCTGATGAGTGGGTGATGAGAGCGTTGAGTTGCGTGTGGATGCTGATGTGTGGATGATGAGAGCGTGTTGGAACGGTTCGAAGCAGAGAGCGAGAGTGTTCGATCGTTGAGTTGCGTGTGGATGCTGATGAGTGGGTGATGAGAGCGTTGAGTTGCTTGTTTTTTTTTTTTTTTTTTTTTTTTTTATTGGGAAAGCATAGATAATTACAGTTATGAACGGTAGAAGAGGAAGAGGTTGAAGAGTTCCGTTCCCGCGGGACTGCCGCAAAGCTATACTTCGCGGGACGGATGGCGGTCAGGTTGCCGCTCGTCCTTATGGCTCGTTGCGTCGACTCTGTTCTCGACGCCTTAAGTCCTTCAGGATGCCGGCAGCCATATTGGCTACCGCATCCCAATTCCTCTGGTTTTCGAGCATGCAGTTTATCACGTTATCCGCTGTCAGGAAACGCTCGGTCTTTGATTCAGCTTCGGCTCGGTTCCTCGCGTATATGGGGCTGATGAAGAATGCGTGCTCCGCGTCTTCGATGCTTGCTGTGCCGCAGTGGTCGCAGCAGGGGCTTGGCTCGTGCTTGAACCTATGCAGGTACCTACGCAGGTCTATTGGTATTGTACCGGCTATCACCAGCGCGGCTTCCTCGGATACCGTGCAGAAGCTGCTCGTGATGCGCAGTGCGCAGCGTCTGTAGACAGCTTTGCACTGGCGACTGTATGTTGCAGTCTTCATAGCTTCGGCCCATATGGGCGCGGCGTACAGGATGGTCGAGGTCACCACTGTGGCTATGATTCTTCTGCTGTGCTGCTTTGGTCCTCGAGTGTTGGCCATCATCCTTGAAATGGATGCTGTCGATCTGGATGCTTTGGCTGCTGCATACGCTAGGTGGGTCTTGAACGATAGCCTGTGATCGATCAGTACCCCAAGGTACTTGATTGAGTCGCTTGTGACTATTAAAGTTGAACCGACTCGAATTGTTGCTTTTTCGACAATCTTCCTGCTGCTTATGAGCACTGCCTCCGTTTTGTGCTCGGCAAGCGATAGCCCGTTGCCTGCGAGCCAGCTCATAAGGGTGTCAATCGAAAGGCTGCATCTCTCCGTGACCTCTTCAAGGTTTTTAGCTACTGTTACCAGCGCTATGTCATCAGCAAAGCCCACTACGGTGCATCCTTCAGGTAGTGTCTGCCTCAGTATCCCGTCATACATGGCGTTCCATAGAGTCGGACCCAGGACTGAGCCTTGAGGTACTCCACCTGTTACCTGGTACTCATGCTCACCGACGTCAGAGGAGTATGTGAGCACTCTGTCCTTAAAGTAGTCCGCTACGAGGTCGGTAAGGTAGTCAGAGATTCCCATGAGGTGAAGCGCTTGCAGGACATGGTTCCAGTTGGCAGAGTTGAAGGCATTCTTAACATCCAGTGTGCAGACGAGGCAGTACTCTTTTGAGCCGCCTAGCCACCTTTCTTCTAGCAGCCAATTGGGTGACCGCTCGGATCGCGTCAATGTGGCGGTTGCTGGTTCGATGGTTTGGCGGTGTTGGGTAGGTTGGCTATTAAAAGGGTGAACTAATATTAAACTCTTCATGAGTCTTACATGGCTACCAAAATATTCCTACATGACTAAAAAAAATCCTACATGTCTACAAAATTAGTCGGCAATTGTGAGGGCCGTCTTACGGTTCCTCACAGATTTACCCCGAGTCTGTTTTTTAACGTCCAGTCCGATACTATTTTTAGCTTTGCGGTCATGAGATCGCAGAGTGTTTGTGGATACTTACCATTAAAGATGATAGCGACATCATCCGCGTATGCTACTACTTTGCAGCCTCCTCCTTCTATAATTCGCAGTAGTTTATTTACTGCGTTATTCCACAGGAGCGGTGATAGTACACCTCCTTGCGGGGTGCCTCTGTTCACTAGTCTAGTCTGGGTAGAGGCCCCTAGTGCAGCAGTAAACATTCTGCTTATCAGCAGTTTATGGATCAGCCCCACCACTTGAGCCTCTATCCAGGAAGGCGATCAGTGTGTATTCCTTATTATTGAGTGATTTCTCAATGCTGCTTACCACGACGTGTAGCGCCGATTCGGTTGACTTACCTTTGGTGTAGGCATGTTGTTCCTCTGACATCTGTGTCGGGTCGATAGTGGCTCTCAGGTGTAGGCTAATCAGTCTTTCAAAGCTCTTTAGCCGGAATGATGTCAGGCTTATTGGCCTGAAGTCCTTTGCTGTGGTGTAAGTGGCCTTCCCTGCCTTGGGAATGAAGACCACTTTCGTTTCTCGCCATGCGGTTGGTAGTTCTCCTACTGCCAGAGTGGTGTGGAAGATTTTACTGAGCCAATTTATGGCCAGCTGCCCTGCTTGTTGGATATGTTCCGGTGTTATCCCGTCTGGTCCCGGCGATTTGTATGTTTTGAAGCTCTGAATGGCCCATTTAATATTGCGGTCTGATATGAGGAGATCTAAATTGATCCCTTCGCCGGCAATTCTTTCTAGCATCTAGAGCATCTAGAAGTAGGTCTAAGGACTCTTCGCTAGAGTCTGACCAGGATCCATTTGCTTTCTGGAGATAGCCTAGGGGCGCGGCTGTCTTGGAGAGTATTTTCCTGAGCCTTGCAGCATCAGTCGTTTTTTCTATGTCGGAGCAGAACGTTTGCCATGCAGTTCGTTTTGCTCTTCTAATGTCCTTTTTGTACGAGGCTAATTCCAGCTTGTAATTCTGCCAGTTTGCGTCCTCATTTTCTGCCTTTGCTCTGTTAAACAGGCATCTGCAGTTTGATCTGAGGATTGATAGTTGTTGTGTCCACCAGGTGTGTTTTTTCTTCCATCTTGGTTTCCCTATGGGGCATGCGACTTTGAAGGCCGAGTTGCACGCTTCTGTAAAAATATCTACTGTTGTATCTAGCCCTTGTAGGCCTGTAATGCTTTCTGGCGGTACCATGGGGAGGATATTCGTCAGAACTTCTTTGTACATGGGCCAGTCGGCCCGTCTGGGATTAGCAAAGCCGACCGGCATGGGTGAATCAAGGGACAATATTATTTCTATGTATCTATGGTTATGACTAGACATCGGATTATATGTTTTTCTGCATTTTTGCTCCAAATACCGCACAAATTTTGGATTTAGGCACTATATTAAATTTGTATTCGAATGGAAACGACATATCGCAAATATGAATTTTTTTATGCCTGGGAATATGCAAAATATGTCGACAATATGCAAAATATGTCGACAATATGTAAAATATGTCGAGAATATGCAAAATATGTCGAATATGTTTCTATATCTTAGAGGCACATAGATTTCGAGCTTAATGGCTAAAATATTAAAAATCTATTGTTGTAGTCGACAGAAAGTGTATACATAAAAATAGCTACAATCGCACCACTGTAACTTAAGGAAATCGGTTCCAAAAACCCTATGTTAGTTGTTGAACATTTTCATCAAACTACTGCCTATTTCTATAATTTAAAGGGTAGAACCAATCAATATAATTTTTGAAAACTGTACCCGCCACATTAGCCAATCCACAGGGAAATTGGAAGTGCAAAGCTCCAGTGCGGTTGGATCTCTTTTTAAACAAAAAATTTTTTTTGAAAACCTCACGCAAGAAATTCCTATATTTGCCAATACACCACAAATATTCATTAAAAACCAATAAAAATACGTTTTCAATATGAGTGTATTTAGTGCTTTGAAGAGCAAGCTAAGCAATAGTTAGGATGTTTAAGTACATTTTAGTTGTAATTTTTCTTACAATATGTGACCAACATTTTTTCAATATTTTCAACAGTCAATTTTATTCTTTTGTCGGTGAGTTATTTAAAATTCCAGAAATCTGAGTAATTTGGTTTTATACGGAACCAGTCCCCACAACCACGTAAAAATGATCCTCGATGGACAGCGACTTCTTAAGAACTCTCATAACCATTGATGATGTGTATTTTTATTATGCTAATCAGAAGAAATCGCGGTTCAAGGAGGATTATGTTTGTTAACCTTTATTTAAGTCTTTGCCACCCAAAACAAGATTCAAGATTGTCTTTTAACCATCCCGATCGCCTTTCTTTTCAACGAACGCTCTTTGAACTGATTTTTAATATTTAATCATTCTGACAAAAGCCTGCTTTGATAATATGTCGTAAAATATGTTGGAAATGTTCTTGATATGCAAGATATGTCGAATATGCAAAAACAACATGGGCTTAATCTTATTATTTTAACGTGAAACGAATTTCAGTCCAATCGAAATTTGATTAAGACAAGCCGTTAAAAATATGATTTTGCATATAATCCGATGTCTAGTTATGACTGCATTTACCAGTAAATCTGATACTAACGTTAGATCTATGATCGTTTGGCACGCTTTAGTTATGAAGGTGGGGACATTTCCACTATTAGATAAGATTAAGTTCGAGGTAAGAATAAAGTCACAAAGAGACTCACCTCTGTCGTTGTTGTTTGGGCAACCCCACTGGGTGTGATGGTCGTTGGTGTCACAGCCTATTACCAAACCTGTCTTTAGCTCTTCGCATTCCTTTGCCAGTCTCCTGACTAGCGCGTCTGGGGGGTCTTCCTTTTCAAAGGCCATGTAGGCCGATAGCAGCCTAATGGAGCCGTGCTGCAGCTCCAGGCTTACTGAGGTTTTATCTCCGTTGCAGTAATTGCGAAGCAGAAATATATTTAGGTGCCTTTTGGCTAAAATGCAGGTCCGAATTTTACCTTCTTTGGGGTCAAGCATTAGCTTATACTCTCTCGTTCCTAGTCCAGCAACCTTGCCTCCTACTACCCAAGGTTCCTGTACTAGGACCACGTCGGTTTCGCCCTTGGCCAGGCGAAGCAATAGAGCAGCGGACGCTGCTTTACTGTGGTGTAGGCATATCTGCAGGAGTCTTAGCGACATTCCCAGCTGTAACCTCCACCACAGTAACGTCGGCCTCCGAGTCGCTCAGATCCACTTCGTCAATTGCCGGTCCCAGCGCTCGCATTTCCCTGCTTAGCGAGGAATCGGTGGAATAGCCGTCCTCCCGCCCTCCAGGCGCGTCCACTTCTTCGGCAAGCACCTGTTCGGCTAGATTGCCCGCGGAGTTTCCGGCAGCGTTTGAGTCGCCCTTATAGATTTTTATCTGTACTGCGCTAAAACCGAAGTTCAGTTTGCCCCGAGCCGCTTCTATTGGCGCAACTGACTCCTTGTTCAGGACCATAACCGCCTGGTTAACGTCCTCTTCGTGTTCTTCCACCTTGACGACTCTCCAGTCCTTCGTGGGGAGGTGCGGATTGCATACTTGCAGCATGTAGAGGATGTCCTCCGGGGCCTTCATAGCTGCTGGGAGCCAGATCCGGGCTCGGGGCCTACTGGGTACGTCGCACCAGTTAAGTGCGACAATATTCGCCCCTTCGTAGACCGCACCGAGCTTACTTGCCGCCAATTGTATAGGTCAGCCGACCGCTGACTATCGCAGGCTACCACTTTGACGCTGCCTTGATACCATCCAGCGTCCATGCAGCAGGGCGGTGAACAAGGGTTTTCGCGGATCATGCGCAGGCATATAATGGACAGGACTCCACTGCCTTCCACTTATTCCTGGGGATCCGTCCTTCCGGGTTTCCCTTATCGATAAGACCGAGTAAGACTCGATCCTTGGTGATCTCAGCGAAGGAGACCGAGGGCTGGACCTTAGATCTCTTCGCCGAAGGTCCGGGTAGCTCGAGGGACCGTTGCCGCTTCGTCTGAGCACCTTCTTGTGTGGGCTTATCCTGCCCATAGTTGGGAAGCACCAACCTTGCCCACTCCACCTTCTTCAGCCATTCTGGCGAAGGTGTGGCAATGTTGCTTCTTGCCTGAGAGCGCAGAGTCTGAGCGGCAGTCCTCCTTTCTGCGTAGGTGTATTTTATTGCACCAGTGGTTGGCCCGATCGCCTTGGCAGTGCCTACCGTTGCCGTTGGTGCTATCGCATCTGTGGCGGACGAATCGGCAGCCGGCTTTCTGCCACCCGTCATCGCCAGTTTGGGATGCGGCCCTTTCTGACCCGTGCTGGTGTTTGTGTTGGAACCAGTGTTCGGCATTTCTGTGGGTTTTTGAGAGTTCCCGTCTCTTGTTTTGTCTTGTTAGTTGTTTTGTCCATAATAGATCCCACAAGTTGCGGAGAAGGGGAAAGGTCCGCCCGGGCAGAGATCCGCGATGCCCGGTAAGGCGATAGTTAGAACAGGGGGTCGCCATGTCCCTGATCTCACCGTTCAAGACTGGGCTAGTTTTTGATCCGGGCCCCCAGCCAGGCTGACTCTTGGCACGGTCCGAGGTACACCGTAGTCCGGCCCGGAGTAAGATGTTGTTTGGGAGAGGAAGGGGGTAGGTAGTGTGTAGGGTATTGGGTTTGTGAAGAGCAATTTTTTAGATGTGGCTAAACAACTCGCATCGTCGGTACTGCTCCGATGTCCGGGACTGATTATTTACTGGGGCTTCCGTCCACGATTCCGTGATTGACTTCCACCACCAGTTTATTCACAGTTAACCTCCAGAACTAGAGGTCGTTCGCTATCCGCAACCTGCGACCCGCTCGGTAGCCCCAGCTAGGCGGTTTCAGAACCATCTCACCAGTTCTTCAGGCCGAGGTCGACATATTACATTCTTCTGACTCTTTATCTTTGTTTATATTAAAGTCCCTGTAAGCTTTTAACAAATCCTCATCTGATTCCTCAAATGTATTATTTTCAATAGCTTCTATTTCTTGTGAAAATCCCTCTTCCTCGCTGGTATCTGGATCTGATTTCTTACCTTTCCACTACGAGAATATTTGTTTTTTCTCAGAATTTGACATAGGTTTTTGCTTAAAAAAACTATGATTTGATATTCAATTCTCAGATAAGACGAATGAAAATAATTTTCATACACTGGTCGGCATAATTATTTTGACAGATTTAAATGCTAACTGTACTCACATTTTGAACTTTTAATATCAACTTTTGGCACCTATAGAAAAAGCACTTCAATTCCGTTTAAATGACACAAAAATGTTCTTAACCCATTAAGCACCCTTTGAAAAGTTAGAACATTTTGTGAAGGTCAAATTTTAAACTTTTTTCCTGGGGCTTAAAACAAAAATGTTTTGATGCAAAGTTTTTTCCCAATTAAAATTAATTATAACTGCAAAAAAACAATTTAAAAATATTTTTCCTTGTATTTTTTATGATTTTTTGAATGGAACGATGTCAGTAAAATTTTGTATGAAAAGGAGGAAAAAGCGTCTAAAATTGTAATTTTTAGCTATTTTAAAAAAATCATAAAAAATACAAGGAAAAATATTTTTAAATTTTTTTAAATTTAGCGCTCACAAATGTGAGGTCAATGATGGAACTGGTGCCGGCTCTAGAAAAAGTCGGTTTCGTTCCAGGCTTTAGCAGCACTAGGTGAAGTGCGGCGAAGCTCTCAAGTAGCGCCTATCCCCTCGCATTTGTTCGGGGAGAGCCCCAATCGGTAGCCCAGGCGATTTTACCGGGCATCTTCTGCAATCTCTTCGAGCACAGATATATATATATACAGGAAGACTATGGCTTGGTGGCAGGTAACAGCTATAGAAAGCTATACCATTCACATGGGCCCTAATGAAGCAATTTTGGTTTTTTTTTTCTGCTTTGCTATTATCTGCTAGCCTTTCTCCGGAATTTGTATTCCTGTATTGCTCGCTTATGAGTGCAACGTCTACGTTTTCCTCGATGACATTTTGCTCCAGCAACAGTTGGGCAACCTCACAGTGGTTTAGGTTTATTTGAAGGAACTTCATTTACCCCTAAGCCCTTGCATAGCCCTCCTGAAGTACGGGCATTTCCCACTCATTGTTGGGTGGTCGCAATCTTTCTCCCTCTTGCGCTTGCAGAGCATGCAGCAGGCCTTTGCTTTGCAGACTCTGGCTTGGTGCTCCTTTGCGCCGCAGTTGTAGCAGCATTTTGTGTGGCGGTTTGGGTACTTCTGTATGCCGCCCTTTGACTCACCACCGCGGATTCTGGCAGCTCCACATCAAACTGTGATTTAAACCCACATAGATCTGTTGATCGGTGATCTCGTCTATGCCTTTTACCTCGACCAGCATTGTCTCAGTCAGCGCTCTGACGTCAACATTGCTGCCTAGTACCGCTTTCAATGTGGTCTGAAGTTCTCCGGTATTAGGGTCAGATACCTTATTTAATAGGATTAGGAATTTCCCCTTAGCTGTGCGCCTAACAGCCTGTACGGCTTGTCCTAGCTCCTTCAGCTCCTTTCCCAGTTTCTTGGACCCTGGGTCGCTTACTGTTTCCGCTTGCGAGCACTTCTGCGCAGGTTTTTCTGGCTGTCTTCTTACCCTTTTTCTGTTCTTTGATTATGCATTGCACAGCCGACCGGACTTCCCTCTGAAGATAGTCGATTTCGTCGACTATATCCCTCATGAGGTTTGTAATGCGGCGCTTTCCGTCCATTAGCTTCTACAGCTCGCTGGCCTTCGATTCCAGACCGGTCAGCTGCTTCAGCACATCCCCTCTTTATCAGCGGCTTTTTAGCTACTTTTTTCTCCTGCTGGGGGGGTGTCATGCTGCTTGCCACCACTCTCCACCCTTTTTTCTGGCAATCTCGCCATCGCATTGCTTTTTTTAACGGGTCAGCTCCCATGTTGGCCCAGTCAAGTAGACTGGACCAGTGCGTGTGCACTGGTATTTCGGGAAGGTTGGACCTTTTCCCGCAGTATCCTGCTGATCCTCGATCGGAATTTGCTGTTTTAATCAATTTAAGAATAACGTTTAATAGAAAGAATAAATCTTAAAAATAAATTTTTATATATTCTAATTGTATAAAAATAACCGCCCAAAACCAATAACCGCCACGCACTTATGTGCTTGGCCTGCACCCTGTCCAAAGCTCGCTGCTATGCCACCCGCTGCCCCTTAAGCACACTACGATCAGCTGATCGCGCAAACGCTTTTTACCACTGAACGTGTATTTGCGAAAATAAAAAGCTTTTGGTTTTGTTCTGAAAACTAGGAGAATTAGGCGGAGCGATTTCAAAACGCGACCGCACTCTCTACTTTGACAACTTTTTCTCGTGTGTGTGGGTGTGGGCGTGTGGACAAGTGCATAATGTTGAACTACCCCTGCAGTTCCCGAATTCAGACCGAGCGCTAAATTGCACTGAGTCGACTGCGACGCCGGCAGAGCCTCGGCAGAATCGACTCTCTCTCAATCTCTCTCTTTACGAAATTAAGGTGCTGAAATAGCAATAAATCAGCGCTAAAAAAGCGCTAGTTTCTGGCAGTGATGAGCCCCTAGGACATGCCCATGTTAAAATCATCTCTATTTTTCATACAAATTCACTAGTGATTGAGCGCTAAGTGCTCAATTTTTAGCAGTGATTTACTGCCAAAAAGGCGCTGAATGGAACTGCAGGGACCCTGACCCTGTGTCGCTGGCGGAGCCGACCGAATCGGCGCCAAAGACGATGCTCTCCCAAATTTCTCACTCTCTTTAAAAATTAAGGTGATGAATAGGCAGTGAATCAGTGCTTAAAATCATAGAAAACGAAACCATATGTCGAACTTCGCCTGTCTCGCTCTGCCTGCGCAAGGGTAGATACAAATTAGGCAAGCGCGATCGTGACAAAGGAAAGAGAACAACAAGAGAGATTGAGATTGCAGATGTTGTTTTTCTCGATCAGTATTCTTTTTCAATTGCGTTTTAACTTTTAAAGGAGTAGTATTGCTGTGATTAGTTATCTTCGAGTACAAACAAAAGTGTTTTAATCAAGAATTTATTTTTAGGTAAGTAATTTTCAAGTGTATTAAAACATTGTCTTGGCTAAATTACTAAAGCTTCTCATTTTTAGATTATGTTTTATTTTTTTAATATTTTTAAGTCAAGATGATGTGCATAAAAAATATCGTTTCAAATGAGCTCATATTGTCCTATAGTCCTGAAGGATGTTATTCTTGGCCTGCTAAGTAAGTTTTTATAATTCTTGTCTCCTTATATAATATTAAAAAAAATATATGTATTCCAAGTTCAGATCCCATTGGTCAGGTGGAGCCTACGGAGCATCCGGAGAGGATGCCGAGATGCGTGACTCCGGAAGCAGAGAACGTGCCGAAGAGGAGTCATCGTAGTTTGTAAAAATCTATTAGTTTAATGTAAAAGTGTGAAAATAATTTTTAAAAAATGATGTACAATAGTAAAATTAAATGAAAAAAATAATCCTAATGAAAAAGGCGATTAAATTATATAGTTTTTTTAATGAAAATGGGCGGTGAATAGGTGATGAAAATGGGCGATGAACAGGTGATGAAAATGGCGGATGAACAGGTTATGAAGGTTATGATTTCATTCATTGCTAATGATTTTGGGTAATAATTAGGCGCTGAAGATCTCGGAAACTACAAAAGCTAGAAGGTTGTGATTAATCAGACATCTTCTTAGGCTTCCTACGCAACTTAAGTTTGTTTCATCCAAGCGCCACGCCCACTCGTACGCCCACAATCGCTTTAAGGACTTTTAAAAAAGCCTGGGGCCCACATCCTTACAGATTTTGAAAAGTTTAAATTAATACCTTATTAATACTGTAGAAAAAAATTTTAAAATCGGACAATCCATTAAAAAGTTATGAGCAAAAAATGAAATGGCTGCTAGATGGGCCAGTAGCTTTGACAACTGCATAACTCCATCTCCCTCGCACTCCCTTTAGCTGAGTAACGGGTATCCGATAGTCGAACTACTCGACTATAGCGTTCTCTCTTGATATTATGATAATCAAACGAAATCCCGGCCCAAGGAGGATTATATATTTGAACCTTTCTTTAAGTCTTGGCCGCCCAAAAAAAGCATCAAGATTGAATTTGTTTTTCTCAGCGACACAACAATCAATATTCAGCAACAACTACTTGTTTAATCCTAATTCTGAACACAATGTACTCACAAAAGAAAGCAAGTCGCCGTAAATCGATATGTCCATATAAATTTCAGGTTATTCAAACTCATATTCAAATTTCAGGTTATTCAAACTCATATCGTTTCTACCCGAAATATTCATTAAATTCATATTAAATAATATCATTTTGCCGAATTCTCTCTCTCGGAGATTCTCTAACTTCGAAAAAGAGAGCAAGAAGCAATATGGCGAGCGAAATGACGTGAGTGGAAGCGAGAAAGACGTATTCGAAATTCGAACTGACGTACTTCAAGCATGTTGTCTCGCTTGCACTACTATAGTAGGTAAGTAAACCGCATTTAAATATTGTAAGGATGTTCAATCCCAAGAGAAAGAAATCCACATTTGCTGAGTTGATAATTCAAACTGATTTTTATTTTGTAAAACACTAGCTTATATAGATTACAGCGGAGTACAATAGTATGGACCAATGCGTCGGGGGAAAGGGGCGCATTAAAATACTCAACTTAACATAGCGTTGATAGCATTTGAACTCATGCACTGATATTTTGGTTTACAGATTACAATTTGTATTTTTATTTTGGCCTGCGTTCGTCTTGATACATTTATTCGTCTTATCATATAAACAATTAAAATTAATATAATTATTAAACCTACGATTAATGCCGCATGACCTGACATGTGATAGTGATAGTGATTTTCTCTTATTTCTTTTAATTCATTCTTTAGTTTAGCTAACTCTTTATTATGGTCAATGTTAATTGCTTGGCTTAGATGCCTGGCATACAGTACATAAACTGTCTGCCTAAAATCGTCGCAACTAGAACTTTAACCAGTTGGACTAAGGTTTGCATATGAGGATCTGAAGACTAGAGCGACAGCCTTGATTGTAAGAGTCAGAATTGTTACTGATTTTATTGAATAAACTTAACGGTAATTATAGGTAAAAAGTGCTTAGGTTAACAGAATAGGTATAAAGCAAAGTGTTGGTTATTATGCATTATTCGTAAATCCGCTAATGGGAGCAAGCCCAGTTACAATTCAGCAGAATAAGCTTGTGCCAATAAGTGGGTCATTGCGAAATATATGAAATATGATACTTCAGTGCGCTGACTTAAACCTAACGCAGCTACTTGATGGTGCTGCACAGTGGTAAATTGATTTGACCATGCTGTATCCTTGAGCTTAGCCAGCCGTTGTTGTAGACGATCCAGTTCTTTTGATTCAGATGGTTGGGTTTCAGTCTCTTGATCTGACTCTGATGTATCTTCCACAACGGGCGATTTTATATTGCCAAAACTAACACGAATGTACGCTAATTGTGATTCGGTGATCATCGTGCTGAATGTGCTAATGCTATTGTTGGCATTTCGTGCGGTGCAGCCTGAGGAAAGAGACAATAAACCCGATCCATCAAGGTGGATGGTATTCCCTTGCATACAGCTTGAAGTTCTATTTGGTTGTGGGTCGCAAACATCCATCTGTTTCGTTGATGCGTTCTTAACCAAATCAAATCTGCTTTCGACTTAATAATCTCACAGAGTGTTTCAGATTTGTTGTTGAATAGCTAAAATTCACACCGATTTTCAGCGTTGAATGCGGCCTGATGGTTAAAGCAAATGTGTTCGTTGTTGGATAATACTAGACATTGCTCGAACTCATCCTCAGTAAGACCAATGAATTGATCTCTGTGGGAATTTACAGCTATGATAGGTGTCTTTATGTAGAATCGATTCCAGCCTCCTGATTTCCACGTCGGGATGGAGATGATGCTGAAGACTTCCTGCTGTGCTGTTGATACCAGAGGCACTGTCATTTTAAATTAAACATGATCTGTAGTTGTGGTTCCCTCAGTGCGCATGATTTTATAGAGTTCCATTACATTTTCCGTCGAGACCGGCAACATCTGATCCGGAAGTAGATGATCCCGAATTTTGTCTAATTGGTCTCTTAGCTGCTTAAAAGTTACCAGCATGGGACTGATGGTTCGATGACGAACGTCGGTAAGAACGCTGGCAATTTCCGCATGCATCCGCTGCACTCCAGTTGCCAGCAGGGTTTGCTGGGCAGTTAAGATTACAAATGCTTGCTGTAAGTGGTCGCCTTGATATCTGCCTCGTTCCTTGTTGAGGGTTGCTAGTTGATGCTCCAAATTTCTGATGCGGTTATCAGTGGATGACTCGCTTTTCCTGACTACGTTTATAGTAGAATCGAAGATCGACGTTTGGTTTTTGAGTAGCTTCATCAACACGTCTTCTCTGGACTTGACCTCATTTATGACCTTGGACATGTTGTCTACGTACCTGGCGTCTAGTACGCCAAATAGTGAGTACTATATGAGTGTTTGACACCGCATTGTATGCGGTGTCAAAAATGAGCCTTATGTATTGATGAAGTAGGCTTTTTACTTATGTGTCCGGCCACCGCTTGTTTGTATTGTGTGGGCAAAAACAACCCTTAAATTTTTGGTGACAAGGGATTTTGTTTTGAGACATGATTTGAGTTTCTCGCTTTTGTTGGTGCTCGAAATTAGTTAACAAAAGTAGATAGAAATTGAAATAAACGTAACAAAATTATATTCATTTATATTCATAGATAAAGTAAAATTATAATTGTAAAGTAATTCTTATTCTATAATATTTATATCTATATTTTTATAAAAAGAGTGTAAAAACATTAAACTATTGAGGGCATTGGGGCCTAATCTGTTTCTTTTCTCAGTTATGATATTTTCTGCAAGGGAAAATGCTCGCTCGGCTGCTGCACTACTTGCAGGAATGGAAAGTACCTGTAGTGCAAACTTTGACAGTTTTGGATTAAATGGTTCATTGTTTTTCCACCACTCAACAACTTCGAAGTATTCATTAATTAATACCTTTTCATTACAATATTTTTCTAATTCATCGTAAGCGGTTATGTTAAGCGGATTTGAAGTAGATTGTTGTAGCATATCGGAGAAAAAGAATTTATTTTTAAGTATGTGAGAATCGATATCTGAGGAAGATGTGGCCGGACTATGACGATTTAAAGTTGCTGATAGGCTATTACTCGTTGTGGGAAGTCGTTTGGATAAATACGTATTATCAAGCTTTTCCATTTCTGATAGACAAAAATCTTTAATTTCACATAAATCATTTTCTTGTATGTTTATAGCCGGTGGATACAAAAAAAATGCAATTTTATGATAAACTGATAAGTTTTTTTCCCAAATTTCACTAACATTTTCGCTAAATTTACACGTTACTCGTAGAGTAAAAGGGTATATTGTATTGCAAAAGTATGTAACAGCTAGAAGGAAGCGTTTCAGACCACATAAAGTATATATATTCTTGATCAGGATCACCAGCCGAGTCGATCTAGCCATGTCCGACTGTCCGTCTGCCTGTCTGTCTGTATGAACGCTGAGATCTCGGAAACTATAAAAGCTAGAAGGTTGAGATTTCACACACATATTCTTGGGCTTCCTACGCAGCGCAAGTTTGTTTCATCGAGGTGCCACGCCCACAATCGCCATAAACGATTTTCAAATGTGTCTGGAGGCCACATCTTTTAAGATTTTAAAAATATATAAACGCAATTTTATAGTGTTTATTAATACCTATCGAAATGTAGAAGACATTTTTAAAATCGGATCATTCATTAAAAAGTTATACGCAATCAAAATTGTTTATATATCTATCTCCCTCGCTCTCTCTTTAGCTGAGTTACGATTATTAGATAGTCGGGACACCAACCCGAGTACAGCGTTTGCACTCCCTTTAGCTTAGTGACGGGTATTAGATAGTCGGGACACCAACCCAACTATAGCGTTCGCTCTTGTTTTTCTTTTAAAGTTGAAATGGGAGGTGTATCTAAAGTGCTCGATTCACCTAGTTTCTTAACTTTAAAAATTTATGGGATGACAAAACAAATAGATGCTGAACTGCAAATTTGCATTTCTTTAAATATTATTTCAAAGTTTTTGCACAGCTCAACTGTGACATTCCGTGTTTTTCATTATTTTCAGTTAATAGATTATTTATTTCGTGCCAATTATCAAAAATTGATTTGCACATTGTATAATTGGAGTTCCAACGTGTTTGGCACGGATTTTTTAAGGAAGTCGTGAATTTGTGTTGCAAACTTGTTTTTTTTTAATATTTTACTAATTTTTTGCAACCACTTAAGACATCAGCCAGTTCATCAGTTTCCTCAAAAGCTTTGTCAAGCACATTAGCAAATATGTGACTACTGCAATTTAAACGTTTGTTGCTTTCTATAGCCTTAATTACATTTGTACCTCTGTCAGTTACATATTTAATTTTCTCCATACCATTAATGTCGAACTCGTTCAAAAGGGAAACTAATTTTTCACGCACATTTGCGGCAGTTGAACGTTGGAAGTCCATCGATTTATAATTCTTTTCATAATGCATCGTCACTCCAAGGAAACTACGTTTGACGTAATTATCGGTCCACAAATCCATTGTTAGTGACGCTCCTCCTCGACTAACCACTTCTTTCAGTTCACTGCTGAGATGTCCATTTTTTTCATCAGCCTCTTTTTGGCACTTCCGGGCGATGCTTGAGGGGTCTGGAAGCAAGTCGTAAATGTCGACAAGTTCTCCATAGGTGGATCCAATTTTTATAAAAAATTTTATCATGGAAACCGCTATCAGAAACAGCAGAAAACGGGCGGCAGTCCTCGACGATCCACTTCGAAACAGCATCTAGCGCCTCCTTTTTGTCCAGGTTAGAAACACTCCTCAGGGTACTTGATTGCTTATAAGCTTGGCAGCATTTGTGCCGGCTTAAATTGGATGTTTGATTGCCAATACATTTCAAGATCTTTCTGCATGAACGGCAGTAAACTAAGTCCTTTACGCTTGTCCCGCTTCCTTTATAATTTCCGCCAAGACATTCCAGACGAAACTCTTTCCCTTTCGCTTGGGCTCCAACGAGTAAATACCTCTAGCAATTTGTTAAGATATAATTGCGTGGTCTGCCATTTGGTCAATAGAAGATAGAGGTCTCTCCATAGTCGGGTGCCCCGACTATCAGATACCCGTTACTCATGTAAAAGGGAGTGCGAGGGAGATGGAGATAAAAACTTTGATCACGCATAACTTTTTAACGAATGGACCGTTTTGAGAAATTTCTTCTACATTTCGATAGGTATTGATAAACACAATAAAACTGCATTTTTACTTTTCCGAAATATTGAAATTTTTAAAATCGTATATAAGCGATTGTGGGCGTTAGAGGGGGCGTGGCACCCTTTTGAAACAAACTTGCGCTGCGTAGGAACTCCAAGAATCTTCATGCCAAATACCAATCTTCTAGCTTGGTAGACAGACAGACAGACAGACAGACAGACAGACAGACAGACAGACAGACAGACAGACAGACAGACAGACAGACAGACAGACAGACAGAGAGACAGACAGACAGACAGACAGACAGACAGACAGACAGACAGACAGACAGACAGACAGACAGACAGACAGACAGACAGACAGACAGACAGACAGACAGACAGACAGACAGACAGACAGACAGACAGACAGACAGACAGACAGACAGACAGACAGACAGAGAGACAGACAGACAGACAGACAGACAGACAGACAGACAGACAGACAGACAGACAGACAGACAGACAGACAGACAGAGAGACAGACAGACAGACAGACAGACAGACAGAGAGACAGACAGACAGACAGACAGACAGACAGACAGACAGACAGACAGACAGACAGACAGACAGACAGACAGACAGACAGACAGACAGACAGACAGACAGACAGACAGACAGACAGACAGACAGACAGACAGACAGACAGACAGACAGACAGACAGACAGACAGACAGACAGACAGACAGACAGACAGACAGACAGACAGACAGACAGACAGACAGACAGACAGACAGACAGACAGACAGACAGACAGACAGACAGACAGACAGACAGACAGACAGACAGACAGACAGACAGACAGACAGACAGACAGACAGACAGACAGACAGACAGACAGACAGACAGACAGACAGACAGACAGACAGACAGACAGACAGACAGACAGACAGACAGACAGACAGACAGACAGACAGACAGACAGACAGACAGACAGACAGACAGACAGACAGACAGACAGACAGACAGACAGACAGACAGACAGACAGACAGACAGACAGACAGACAGACAGACAGACAGACAGACAGACAGACAGACAGACAGACAGACAGACAGACAGACAGACAGACAGACAGACAGACAGACAGACAGACAGACAGACAGACAGACAGACAGACAGACAGACAGACAGACAGACAGACAGACAGACAGACAGACAGACAGACAGACAGACAGACAGACAGACAGACAGACAGACAGACAGACAGACAGACAGACAGACAGACAGACAGACAGACAGACAGACAGACAGACAGACAGACAGACAGACAGACAGACAGACAGACAGACAGACAGACAGACAGACAGACAGACAGACAGACAGACAGACAGACAGACAGACAGACAGACAGACAGACAGACAGACAGACAGACAGACAGACAGACAGACAGACAGACAGACAGACAGACAGACAGACAGACAGACAGACAGACAGACAGACAGACAGACAGACAGACAGACAGACAGACAGACAGACAGACAGACAGACAGACAGACAGACAGACAGACAGACAGACAGACAGACAGACAGACAGACAGACAGACAGACAGACAGACAGACAGACAGACAGACAGACAGACAGACAGACAGACAGACAGACAGACAGACAGACAGACAGACAGACAGACTGACTGACTGACAGACAGACAGACAGACAGACAGACAGTAAAATATATAAAGCGAAACATTGCTTCGCATAAATATTGGTTTCCCTTATAAAAGTTTTCTAGTGTGGATATTTTTATTACCTTTTTATTTACCTTTTCTTTAATTTCTTAAATCTTAACCAAATTTATAATATTGGTTTTTGGAGAGCTATGTATATCTCTTAGCAATTTTTTGTTCTATTTTTTTTTAGAAAACAAGTTTATTATCTACATTTACACGCTAATCGATTTGGAATTTAATTACATGCTCAACCCTGTATGACATTCTATATTTAAACAATATGTTTTGGACAAAGTACTAATGTTGTGAAGAAAATTAGTATAAGGATTTTGGTCGAAAAATGAATTTGTTTGTGAATGTTCTGTGCAGCTGATACCAACCTTACGCAAGCAATAAAAATTTTAGGAATTTTTTCGCAATTTTTTAATATTTCTTAAGTAGTTTGCGTAGGACAATATACTTTTGTTTTTGCGGAAATTAAGCAAAAAAGTTATGATAAAATCTTTTCTCGGCTTATAGGCTAAATATAAGGAATTTTTTAAATTGTGTAACGTAGTTTCCTGGCTGGGATATGGCTCAGTCCGGCCAGTGTCGCTTACAGAAAAATTTATAAGTTGGGGACTTTGGAAATTTTTGTAGAGGGTGAGCCGACTCAAAGGTGGAAGTCGTCGGGCTCACGTTAGGGTTATGTAATCGGGCTCGTAGGGGAAGACTTTGGGAAAAAAACCGGGTGGGTCGTCGGTAATGGTACACCAGTGGGGGCAGAGGCTTGGCGCCTGGCTGCGATCACCGAAGGATGGCCGGGGGGTGGGTAGCGCTACACTAGTGGGAGCAGAGGCTTGGCGCCTGGCTGCTATCACCCAAAAATGCACACGGGAACCGGGAAATAGTACCCCAGTGGGAGCAGAAGCTTGGCGCCTGGCTGCGATCACCGAAGGGTGCACGTGGGAATGGGTAGCTAGACGCTAGTGGGAGCAGAGGCTTGGCGCCTGGCTGCTATCACCCAAAAATGCACACGGGAACCGGGAAATAGTTCACCAGTGGGATTTAATAGACACGCAGGTTTTCAAGTTTCGGATGTAATATTTATTGAATGAGAACCTATGGGTCCCTGCCTATACCGCACTCCTTGATTTAACGCTACTCACTCAGACAGATTCGGTCAATACGAAACTAAATCCAACTGGCGTTTCTTGGCGGCAGATAATGCTGGTACTCGCTGCTTCTTGCGGCGGGTTGTTGTATCCAGGGAAGGCGCGAGACAAGCACGATGGCACGTGGTTCAAGAATCGTGAGCACGTGGTTCCAAGACGAGTCGGTACTGGTTGTCGCGGCGGACTGGGGTCGCGAGCGATCGCGTGTGGTCTCCTTCAAGCTCTGGTCACAACTAACTTCTCCTTGTCCCAGTTTTAAAGCCGCGGCCCAAAGTTATCCTCCTTTCTTCATTCTCGCTGCTTCTGTCCTCTGCTCGGCATGCTCCTGTGGTCTTGTTCTTACACTTACTGAGTGTTTCATAGATAACTCTCTGGAAAGTTCTGTCTCGCTCTGCCGCCTTCGTTGATCCAGTTCGGTCGCTTGCTGCTCTATGCCTCCGCTGCTCTGTCCCTCTCCCCGCTGTTGCTCCCTCGTTTATCTGGTCCTCTCTGGATCTGCACTCGTGCTCGGGGTTTTGTCTCGCTCTGCCGCGTTTGTTGGTCCAGTTCGATCGCCCACGCTGCTCTATCCCTCTGCTGCTGCTGTTCCCTCTCTCCGCTGCTGCTCTCTCGTTTCTATGTCCCCCCCACACCCTGCTAGCTAGAGATGGCCGTGATTATCTTGATAATTATTTATTTATATTATTGTTCGGGAACAAATGGAACTTCATGTTCTTAACTTATAAGGAACTTTTCGTATTTCATTGGTTTTATTGTGCGGCCAATTCGGGCCGTTACATCCCCCTTTTACTTCGCCGGTCGAACAGAGACGGTGACTTCGTTCTTTGTATTTATCCTCACCCGGTAGTGTTGTCCGTTTCCCTTTTCCAGTACCCGGATGTTGCGGCGGAGGTTTTTAGCCACCCGCGCCTGTAGTCTCTCCACGACGTGTTGCGGCAGTTGGTGCTGTTGCGCCGGGTGTACCCTCCAGTTCGCTGGGATGGGAATCCATCCGCTGTGCTTCATCCGGTCGGCTATGGGTCTTTGCTGGTGGGACTGGCCGGGTCCGTCTGGGGGTACGGAGTTCGGTTCCTCGGTAGCAGCGCTTGCGGTGTCCTCTGACTGTGCCTGCCCGATCCTTTGGCGTCGCTGAGCCTCGGCTGAGGTGCTGGGCATGTTGTCGTCCACTTCCAGGCGGAAGCGCCGTATTGGTTCGCCTTCCGGGTGAATGAAGTGGGCGATGCATCCGGGGATGGTGTTGTCGCGGCGAACTGGCTCTTGGGCGGCGAGTTACCGCCTGCGGTGTCCTCCGGCTGTGCCTGCGCGATCCGTTGGCGGCGTTGGGCCTCGGCTGAGGTACTGGGCATGTTATCGTCGACTTCCAGGCGGAAGCATCGTACTGATTCGCCCTCAGGTTGAAGAACCCGGGTGGTGCTTCCGGCGATGAGGCTGTCGTAGCAAACTCCCTCTTGAGGCGGCGAGTTACCTGGTGCGGGCACAGCAGTCCCGGGTTCTTGGAAACCCTCCCAGGATCCATAAGCCGGTGGTGGATCATCGTCTTCTTCGTCGCTGATGTCTACCACCTCAACTGAATACGGCTGGTGTGGGGGCGTGTCCTGGTCGTCGGTGTTGCTGAGGTCCACTACTTCGACCGTCTCGAGTTGGGCGGAGGCCGGAACATGGTCGGTCACTACTTGCATGGGACTGATCGGGCGCATGTTGAGGTTCGGGAACCTGTCCGTTCGCAACGGTACCTCTTCGTCGACGTCCATTTCTACGTCGTTCGGTTCGGTCTCCCTGACCAGCGGCTCACCATTGTCATCGAAACCTTCCAGGTAGCGTTCCAGGTACTCGATGGTGTCCGCGCTGAGTTCCTCGCTGATAGTAAGGGGCGATTCACGAAGTGCTACTCCGACAGGTACGGGAAGTGTATCCGTCACCCCTTCGAATAAGGCTCGTTGGAAGTCGAGCTCCTCGTCCCCAATTTCCTCCTGCAGTTCGACGATCCTGGCTAGGGTGCGACGAGAGGTCCGGGTACGCCGGCGGTGGCTGCGGTGTGACGGGTCGCGGTGGCGTCCAGGCATGTTGGCTTAAAATGCTGTTAAAAATATTACTTTAACTTATGAACCTACCTAGCTAATCTTGGGAGTGCGGTGTAAAACAGTTTGCAAATCTTACAAGTTAAAGTTACAAGTTTACTAGATAACTACCCTCCCCAAAACCTGGTTTACTTGATGGTGTCTTGGGCGTCTTCGGGTTCGCTGTCGATGTCATCCTCGTGGAAAACCTTGAGGTCGGCCAGGCCGGCTGTTCGCCTGCGCTTGGTCTTCGGGTCTTGGAGACGGATGATGTTTTGCGCTATGAACTTTACGACTTTAAATGGTCCGTCGAAACGTGGGGCCAACTTGGCCGCAAATCCATCTGCAGCCTTGGAGAGATGATGCTGCTTTAGGAGGACCAGATCGCCTATTGCTGGTCGCCAGGCGCGCCTTCGTAGGTTGTAATGTTTGCCCTGGTTCTCGCTGGCCTGTTTTGTGTGTTCCAGAGCTGCTTTAAAAATCTCCTGGAGATGTGTAGCCTTGTCGGCGGGTGTCACGGGTTCTCGACCCAAATGTGGAGTGACTTCGTGGTAAAGTGAGCCCGGCAACCTCGGCTCCCGACCTTGAAGTAGATAGGCGGGGCTGAATCCGGTGGTGTCCGAGGCGCTGGAGTTGATGGCGAGACTTATCTCGGGCAAGGCTGCGTCCCAGGTCTTCTGGTTCCCGTCGATATACTGCGCTATCATCGTCTTGATGGTCCTATTGGCGCGCTCTGTGGGGTTCTGCTGCGGTGAGTACGGGGCGGTGTGCTGGATAGTCATCCCCAGTTGTCTTCCAAATTCCTTGAATGCTCGGCTGGTGAACTGCGTACCGTTGTCGCATACAAACGTCTTGGGCACCCCGAATCTGGCCAGGATTCGTTCGCGGAATGACCGAGACAGAGATGCTGTAGTCGCCTTGCGAAGAGGAACGAGTTCAACCCACTTGCTAAAAGAGTCGAAAAAGACCAGCAACATCGTATTGCCGTGGGTAGATCGGGGCAAAGGTCCCACGAAGTCGGCGCACAGCGTGTCAAACGGCTCTGTTACGAGCCGGGTGAACATCTGCCCAGGGGGTTTCAGCTGGCTGGCTTTAAATTTCTGGCAAGTTTCACACCTGCGAACGTACTTGACTACGTCGCGAAAGAGGCCAGGCCAGTAGTACCTCTGCATGATTCGTCTGGCTGTTTTCCGGATCCCCATGTGGCCAGCGGCGGGTTGGTCGTGACACTCCTGCAGGATACGCGCTCGAAGGGGTTGTGGCACACACAGTTTCCAGGGAATATAGTCTTCTTCTTCTGGCCGGTTTCCGAAGCGTCGATACAGCTGGTCGTTCTCTTGGACGTACTCTGGGTAGTTGGCTGGTTCCTCGGCTATCCTCGTCAACATCTTCTTTATCCAGGTGCAATGGCGTTGTTCCGTGGTGGCTTGTTGAAGTCGTTCCAGAGGTTGCCTGGAGAGCGCGTCGGCGACAATGTTTTGGTTTCCTCGGCGATAGTGCACGTCAAAGCGGTATTGTTGGAGCTCTAAGGCCCAGCGAGCTATGCGTCCCGTAGGATTTTCGATGGCGTTGAGCCACTTTAGCGCTAAATGATCAGTGACTACATCAAAGTGGTATCCTTCGAGGTAGCATCGGAATTTACGCACGGCCCACACGATTGCCAGGCATTCTTTTTCCGTCGTGGAATAGTTACCCTCTGCCGTTGACAGCCGTCGACTGGCGTAAGCAATGACACGCTCCCGGCCTTCGATCTGCTGCGTCAACACCGCTCCGAGTCCAAAGTCACTTGCGTCGGTCTGCACTGTGAACTTTTCCTCGAAATCCGGGCAAGCTAGGACGGGTGCTTCTGATAGCCTGGACTTCAGTTCTTCGAATGCTTTCTGTTGGTCGGTGTCCCACGTCCATTTTTGGTTCTTTTTGATCAATTTGGTCATTGGTTGTACAATGTTTGTGAAGTTTGGTACAAACCGACGATACCACGATGCAATGCCAAGACACCTTCTTAGCTCCTTGATTGACGACGGTGGCTTAAGTTCTTGGATAGCGGCTATCTTATCTGGGTCTGTGTGAATGCCCTCCTCACTGATCTGGTGTCCGAGGTACACGATGCTCCGCTGGAAGAATTTGCATTTGTCCCGGTTGAGCTTTAGATTAGCTGTGCGCAGTCGGCGAAGTACTTCACGTAGATGCTGCAAATGTTCTTCGAGGGTTTTGCTAACGATAATAATATCGTCGAGGTACGCAAAAGCATGGGGGTCCATATCTGGTCCGATGACCCCGTCCAATGCTCGCTGGAATGTTGCTGGCGCCGAATGCAGTCCGAAGGGCATGACCTTCCAGTGATACAGGCCTCGGCCGGGCACCGTAAAAACTGTATACTCCCTACTGCCGGCCGCCATCGGAATTTGCCAATACCCGCTCTTTAAGTCCAGTGTGGATATGTACTTGGCATTCCGTAGCTTCTCTAGGATGTGGTTAATCCGAGGTAGCGGGTATGCATCGGGAATAGAGCGAGCGTTCAGCTGCCTGTAGTCTACGCACATGCGGACGTCTCCCGTCTTCTTGCCGACAAGCACGATTGGCGCACTGTGGGGACTCTTCGATGGCTCTATCCTACCATCGCGCAGAAGCTCGTCGACCTGGTCATCAATGATCCGTTGCATCGCTGGATTTTTGGTGAAATACCGCTGCTTGATTGGGCGGTCGTCCCTCATAACGATCGTGTGCTCCGTGATATGGGACACGCCTGTATTTATTTATTTATTTATTTATTCCGCCAATGGATTAGATCCTTATCTGGCTAGTAAGTTATAAACTTAAAACTAAGACTAAGAACTACATAAAAAATATTCCCTAAGTGATTGCCTAAGCATATCCTTCTTGGATCCCCAACATAACCGGATGCTGGCTGGTAGGGAGTTAAATAAGCGCAAAGCCCTTAAAAGTGGCTCATTCCGAGCATAATTGGTCCTAGCAGCACTTTCAAAAAAAGGGACCATGGTACGGAGATTCCTGGCTGGGGCATTAAAGGTAATTAAACTCAATAGGAAAGGACTATCAATGTTACCAATAATTAAGTCGTTCACGAAAAGTAGGCCCGCTATTGAACGCCTGTCTTTAAGACTACAAGTATGTAGTAGGCGGCATTGGCTGGAGTAAGATGGGAATGGATCAGAAAAATGCAACGGCTGGAGTGAAAACTTCAGAAATTTTTTCTGAAGCCGCTCAACCCTATTGCTATGCACTGCGCTTGAGGGATTCCAAATAAATGAAGCATATTCCACCCTTGAGCGAACAAATGCAGAAAACTAAACAGTACAGTATTACGTTTGACAAAACCGAACATAGCATATGCTTTGGGCAAGATGTAATTAATGTGGTGATTGAAAAGGAATTTGCTATCAAAGAGGACCCCAAGATCCATAATTTCGTACAACGCAAGGAGTGGGTGATCGTAAATATAATACGTTAAAATAATAGATAATGAACATTTACTATAGCGGACCACATGACATTTGTTTTGATTAAGTGGCAGTTTGTTCCGAGTACACCATAAACTAATTTTGCTTAGATCAGCCTGCAGCAAATAAGTGTCACTTATCGAATTCACCGAAAGGTAAATCTTGAAGTCGTCTGCATAGAGGAGATATTTGGCTGACTGAATGCAGAAGCAAATGTCATTAATGAAAATGATAAAGAGCAACGGCCCCAGAGAACTTCCCTGAGGAAGCCCAGATGTCGCTTTATATGTGTTTGATAAAGATCCACTGACTTCAACCTGATAGGATCGGTTTACCATGAAAGATGAAATCCATTTGAGAAGTGAAGAGTGAAAGCCAAGCTTGGATAGCTTTGCTTGTAAGGCAGAGTGGCAGACCTTATCAAAAGCCTTGGCGAAGTCAGTATAAACTGTGTCCACCTGCGAATGGGACTCAAAGGATTGTAAACAAAATTTTGTGAAGATAGCTAGATTCGTGGTCATAGAACGTCCAGGCATAAACCCATGCTGATTTGGGTCAATATAGGCACTTAAATGGAAAGATAACTTTTTAACTACGATTCTCTCGAACAGCTTAGCTATATTGCTTATTTTGGCAATAGGCCTGTAGTTGGAGATCTCAGACTTACATCCACATTTATGGACCGGTAGAATTTTAGCCATTTTCCATCTAGATATAAAATTTCCCTGAGCTAGAGAGGCAGAAAAAAGGATTTTAAGAGGTTCAAGAAGACCAGTATAGCAGTGTTTTAGAAAGAACGAAGATACTCCATCAACGTCAGGCTTCTTAGAATCATCAAAGTGAACTAAAGCTTCAGAGATGTCGGAATCAGTTATATCAAGGGAGCCGATACTACTGAATTCTGGAATATTGTTTAAGACTTCCTGGTTATTCCAGCTAGACGCGGGCTCGAAGTTGGCAGAAAAAAAGGAAGCAAATAAGTTGGCAATATCAGCCCCAGAGTTAGCGACCATATTTTTATATGTCATAGTTGAAGGGATGGATGATAATGACTTTTTAGAATTAACGAAGCGCTAGAACGAATTAGGATTGGACTTTAAGCTATTTTCAATATCAGAAATGTACTGATTGTATAGAAATTTGTTAAAAAACTCAAATTCTCGCTTATGTTGCCTGTATCTATCGCCATCCACCGGATTACCCCATCTCAAGAACCTTTTATAGAACTTATTCCTTAAATTTTTATACTTCTGGAGGCCCTTAGTGTACCACGGAAGCCTATAGGAACCCCGCACCTTAGTTGGGACAATGCTATCCAGAGTATTTTTGAGTGCAGCTAGAAAATTATTATAATTGGTCTCAATGCAAGCATCCGATAGTACAGAGACCCAATTAATAGATACGAGGCATTCACTTACGGCAGCCAGGCTGGAATCATCAAAGTTATACATAGGAACTACATTAAATGTTGGTAAAAAGTTATAAAATTCAATATTAAAGCAAATTGGTTTATAGCAAATAGTATATTCAGCAAGGCTTACCGAGGAATGAACAATCGAATTGATGAAAATTAAATCTAGTAGCCTATGCAAATCATTAAAGATATTATTTATTTGGGAGAGGCCCATACTATAACAATCATCAATGACAATAATTTCATGTGGCTGGTGGACATTACCAGGCACCATAAAGAGCGATTGCGGGTCACATGTCCATACAACAGATCCTAAATTGAAATCTCCTGTCACACAGATACCCACACCATCAACTAAACTGTCATTTATACTGGAAATATTATTCAAATGTGCCTGATAAAGCGTAAAATCGCTACCAGGGGGAATGTAGGAAGCAACTATTACAATCTTTCCTGACGAGCCAGCTACCTCGACAGCCAACTGGTCCAGAAGAGAGTCTTCGTTTTCAAGTTTAACGGCTATGCACAAGAAAGTATGGCGTACTGCCACGATGACACCACCACCTCTATCGCACTGCATTCTGCTAAAGTCTCTGTCCTTACGATAGACGTTGAACAGATTTGCATCGAAGAACTCGTTGGCGTTAAAGTTAGGGTTGAGCCAGGTTTCCACCAATATGATGACGTCATAATCACTATTGGATGTGTTCATGAAGACAGATTGGGTTTTGGTCCTCATTCCCGATACATTTTGAAAGAAAATTTTAAGAAGGTTTCCAATTCTACGGCTAGGCGACTTTCCAGGAACTCTTGCCATGGATGCCTGGCGGTAATCCGGGAGAGTGAAATCAGCAGCAGCAGCAACAGTTTTCTGCCCTCCAACGCCGTAGGATCCATTAAGAACGCGGCGCAGTGATTCTGTACGAATACGTATTGGTGGGTTGAGATAATCATCCCAAGGATCATAAATGGTATTACAATCCCATGTTGCCAACTGTGTAGCAGAGAGTGATACTCCATTAAAACCGCTGAGCCACCCAGGTGTTGGCCACAGCTCCAATGTAGTGTGCGGCGAAGAGTGCGCCACTCCGAAGAGCACGCTGCGAGATTCTGGCTACTGCAACCAGGCAGCGGGAGGTGAAGAGAGCGCCACTCCGAAGAGCGCGCTGCAAGATGATGGATGCTGCGCCCAGGCAGCGGGAGGTGAAGAGAGCGCCACTCCGAAGAGCACGCTGCGAGATAATGGATGCTGCGTCCAGGCAGCGGGAGGTGAAGAGAGCGCCACTCCGAAGAGCACGCTGCGAGATGATGGATGCTGCGCCCAGGCAGCGGGAGGTGAAGAGAGCGCCACTCCGAAGAGCACGCTGCGAGATGATGGATGCTGCGCCCAGGCAGCGGGAGGTGAAGAGAGCGCCACTCCGAAGAGCACGCTGCGAGATGATGGATGCTGCGCCCAGGCAGCGGGAGGTGAAGAGAGCGCCACTCCGAAGAGCACGCTACGAGCATATGTCTCGCATGCGGGAGAACTTAACACATCACACACGGCAGACGACGTAAACAACAGTTCAGAGGTGCATAAAGCAAACGGCAAAATCAGCTGGTGTTGTTGTTGTTGTGAATGCAGCTGTTGGTGCGTGGGTTGATGAGAGAGATGGATGCAGAGAGCAAGCAGATTAACCGCTCGCTTCTGCCGTTGTTGTTGATAATACAGTTGAGAATTGCAGCCATAAGAAACGAAGAACCCGCAACAGACGTCAATGCCAGTGACGCCGATTATTGGGAGTTTTTTGAAGGGGAGTTTACGGGGGTAGAAGATTCATCTGTTGTTGGAATTCGAAGAGCAACGTGATCCGCTTTGGGCCTCTCTCGTTGAACGAAATGTCCCACCTTAACTGATATTGGCCAGAATTTATTATTGAAGACTGCTGCCAGGAGATGCTCAGGAACTCCCAGCTTAAAGTTGACAAACTTAAGAGCCGACAAGTCAGCATCCAATTTGACCAGCTTGAAGCATGTAAAAGTTTCAGTGGCCACATTAAGCTTTTCAGCCACATATTTTAACAGGTCCGTTGAACAGGTCCAGCTCGTCTTCCAACTCTTTCCTGGCCGCCTGCATACTCTCCTCGACAATGATGGTGGTTGCTCTTGCTGATGGTACCTCGGTGGTGTTGGCCACTGCTGTTGTTCCTGGTGATAGCCTAAATGGATTCCTCTGTATAGCTCTTGCGCACGGTGGAGGAAGAATATCGCTACTCTGACTCGTGGTGGTCCTCTGGGAGGCGACGGTGTTTGTGGTTGCTGGTTCAGCTGGGTGTTCCACTGGCAGTGCTTTCGGTGGAGATACGACGAGACGTTGCTGATCTAACCGTTCTTGTCGTCCTGGTTGTACTGGGCTTGCCGTGGTTGGCGGGGCTGGTTGCCGCTGCGCCGTTGGAGCTGGACTTGTTGCGGTGGGCGGGGCTGGTCGCCGCTGCGCCGTTGGTGCTGGACTTGTTGCGGGTGGCGGGGCTGGTCGCCGCTGCGCCGTTGGAGCTGGACTTGTTGCGGTGGGCGGGGCTGGTCGCCGCTGCGCCGTTGGAGCTGGACTTGTTGCGGGTGGTGGGGCTGGTCGCCGCTGCGCCGTTGGAGCTGGACTTGTTGCGGTTGGCGGGGCTGGTCGCCGCTGCGCCGTTGGACCTGGACTTGTTGCGGGTGGCGGGGCTGGTCGCCGCTGCGCTGCTGGGCCTGGACTTGTTGCGGTGGGCGGGGCTGGTCGCCACTGCGCCGTTGGACCTGGACTCGATGCGGTGGGCGGGGCTGGTCGCCGCTGCGCCGTTGGAGCTGGACTTGTTGCGGGTGGCGGGGCTGGTCGCCGCTGCGCCGTTGGAGCTAGTATAACGGGCAGTAGCGTAAGGCTCTCCTGGTTTATTTCAAGGGTGGCTTTCGCTTGACTGAGAAAATCCATTCCCAGGAGTACGTCGTCAATTGTAGTGGGCAGTATCAGGACAAGCATGCCTACCTCCTGGCCTCCCAAGCCAATGGTAACGCTGAGGGCCTGGGTGACCTCTCTCCTACTGCCGTCGGCGAGGCTAAGCTGGGTGATGACCGCTCGCTGATTTTGTTCGGTCCTGACCAACCCAGCGACTCTCTCGCTGATGAAGGTGCGCGTGGCTCCGGTGTCGACGGTGGCACAGAAAACCTGACCTTCGATGGACACTGATGCCACTATCCGGCCCCTCTCACACCGGAGAGCGGGATTTATTGTTGCAGAGGGGAGGCGAGCGCTGTCTCCGCCTGTTCCCTGGGTGGGCGGAGGCGCTCCTCGTTTCCCGCCGGTTTGGCACGGCAGCAATCGATCGTTCGTGTCCCTCGGCGGCCGCAGTCCCAGCAGAACAGGACCCGTGTGTTCCTGCATTCCCTGCTAAAATGTCCAGTCTGCGCACAGTTTCCGCAGGCATTCCGGACGTCGATCCTGGGCTCATCTTCAATGCGGCGATGGGTGACTTCGGTTGACATGGGTACTAGGGCGTTGGCTGCCCATGATCCCTCAGTGCGGGGCTCTCCTGGTGCTTGGTTCGCTGGAGCTGGGTTCCTAGTAGTCGGCATTTGCGAAGTCCTCGATGTCGACATTAGCTGGGCGTACCTGCGTTGGTTCCGGTCCCGGGTTACCTCGAAGTTTGTCACTAGCTGGGTCAACTTTGTCAGAGTGTCAAATTCGTGCCGCCGCGTGAAAAGTTGATATTCTGGGAGGAGGTTTTCGTATATCCGATTTAATTCTTGGGTCCTGTCGTAGTGGGCCCGGCGCATCATCAGGCGTAGGCTGAGAGTAAAGTCCTTGAAGCTCTCCCCTGGTCGTTGGGTCTTGGCCCGGATCTCGTCCTCCAGAGTTTGAAAATAGCGTGGCGGCAAAAAGAAATCCAGAAATTCTGACCTAAATTCCTTCCACTGGGTTTTCTGTAGTTGGCTGACTCGAAACCAGTCTCCGGCTCGGCCAACTAATATGCTAGATAGCACCCTTGGCAACTGGTCCTTCTCGATCTGGTAGGCGTCCGCTCGCTCCTCTAGTTGCTCCAGGAAATGTAGGGGGTCGCCAGTCTCGCCATTGAAGTAAACGCCCCATGTCCGTAGCTTATCTGCCAGGCCGAACTGCAGCGCTCGTTCGCCGTCTGTTCGTAGAGAAGATCCAGGCGGTCCGGTCGCGCTGCGTCCAAGTGATAAATGCCCGCTGGTCCCGGCTGAGGGAACTTGTAGCAGGAGTTGGCCACCATGTTGCTCCATCTTCCGCTGCCTGTCATCCACGTCACAGTCCGAGTGGTTCGGGGAAGGGTCACGTGAGTGGTCACGGGATTTAGCTTTGTATGTTAGCTCCAGCTCGGCTAAGCGCTCCAGCCGCTCCTTGGGCAACTCCGCCTGGTCCACGTATGCGGACATCCGTTTCCGTAGGTCCGCCAAGGTGCCTTCTGGGGTTAACCCAAACTCCTTGAAGATGTCCTCCAGTTTCTCTTTCTTGACGTCGTAGATCCACTGCTTTCCCATAGTGTGTGGGCTCAGCGTGAGGACTTTGGTGAAATCTGTGGTTTAACTTAGCGCTAAAATTCTGGCGTGCGGCTAGTGCAAGGTGATTGAGCAATATGTGGTGATGGGTGATGCCCTACTCAGCATGCCGTCGGACAGAAATTTTCCTAGGCTGGCCGTGATATTCCCTATGAGGCTATCGAGTTTCCCTTTTCGTGACAAGGATTTCCCGGGCTCGGACAATGGTAATGTGACCCCTTCGAGCTCAAATTATCCTATTCAAACTTGAAAATTCTTTAAGAAAATTTCCTAAAAAAAATTGAAAATTCTTAAAAAAAAAAAAATTTCTAAAAAATAAAACTGGTGACGTTTTAAGTCACAAAGGATGTAATCCTCTAATTATCCTGATTCCCTGTTTGTCCCTGTTCGGGCGCCATCTGTAACGTAGTTTCCTGGCTGGGATATGGCTCAGTCCGGCCAAGTCGCTTACAGAAAAATTTATAAGTTGGGGACTTTGGAAATTTTTGTAGAGGGTGAGCCGACTCAAAGGTGGAAGTCGTCGGGCTCACGTTAGGGTTATGTAATCGGGCTCGTAGGGGAAGACTTTGGGAAAACAACCGGGTGGGTCGTCGGTAATGGTACACCAGTGGGGGCAGAGGCTTGGCGCCTGGCTGCGATCACCGAAGGATGCACGGGGGGTGGGTAGCGCTACACTAGTGGGAGCAGAGGCTTGGCGGCTGGCTGCTATCACCCAAAAATGCACACGGGAACCGGGAAATAGTACCCCAGTGGGAGCAGAGGCTTGGCGCCTGGCTGCGATCACCGAAGGGTGCACGTGGGGGTGGGTAGTGCTACACTAGTGGGAGCAGAGGCTTGGCGCCTGGCTGCTATCACCCAAAAATGCACACGGGAACCGGGAAAATGGTACACCAGTGGGAGCAGAGGCTTGGCGCCTGGCTGCGATCACCGAGAAATGCACGTGGGAATGGGTAGCTAGACGCTAGTGGGAGCAGAGGCTTGGCGCCTGGCTGCTATCACCCAAAAATGCACACGGGAACCGGGAAATAGTACACCAGTGGGAGCAGAGGCTTGGCGCCTGGCTGCGATCACCGAAGGGTGCACGTGGGAATGGGTAGCTAGACGCTAGTGGGAGCAGAGGCTTGGCGCCTGGCTGCTATCACCCAAAAATGCACACGGGAACCGGGAAATAGTACACCAGTGGGATTTAATAGACACGCAGGTTTTCAAGTTTCGGATGTAATATTTATTGAATGAGAACCTATGGGCCCCTGCCTATACCGCACTCCTTGATTTAACGCTACTCACTCAGACAGATTCGGTCAATACGAAACTAAATCCAACTGGCGTTTCTTGGCGGCAGATAATGCTGGTACTCGCTGCTTCTTGCGGCGGGTTGTTGTATCCAGGGAAGGCGCGAGACAAGCACGATGGCACGTGGTTCAAGAATCGTGAGCACGTGGTTCCAAGACGAGTCGGTACTGGTTGTCGCGGCGGACTGGGGTCGCGAGCGATCGCGTGTGGTCTCCTTCAAGCTCTGGTCACAACTGACTTCTCCTTGTCCCAGTTTTAAAGCCGCGGCCCAAAGTTATCCTCCTTTCTTCATTCTCGCTGCTTCTGTCCTCTGCTCGGCATGCTCCTGTGGTCTTGTTCTTACACTTACTGAGTGTTTCATAGATAACTCTCTGGAAAGTTCTGTCTCGCTCTGCCGCCTTCGTTGATCCAGTTCGGTCGCTCGCTGCTCTATGCCTCCGCTGCTCTGTCCCTCTCCCCGCTGTTGCTCCCTCGTTTATCTGGTCCTCTCTGGATCTGCACTCGTGCTCGGGGTTTTGTCTCGCTCTGCCGCGTTTGTTGGTCCAGTTCGATCGCCCACGCTGCTCTATCCCTCTGCTGCTGCTGTTCCCTCTCTCCGCTGCTGCTCTCTCGTTTCTATGTCCCCCCCACACCCTGCTAGCTAGAGATGGCCGTGATTATCTTGATAATTATTTATTTATATTATTGTTCGGGAACAAATGGAACTTCATGTTCTTAACTTATAAGGAACTTTTCGTATTTCATTGGTTTTATTGTGCGGCCAATTCGGGCCGTTACAATTGTAAATAAGTAGCAAATATAAAGGTGTTCATACACAATGTTGCTAAACATGACCAACACCAACAAATCAAGCAGTATCCAAATTGGTAACAGTACCAGGCGCCCAGTTGCACCCACGGCTGGTAATAAGTACTGATCAGCATATTCTACACTCCACTTTGTTTCTCAAAGTTACAGCAAAAAGATTTTTACGTTCACTACAACTGGCGCAAAAAACCCTAAAGGGTCAAAAATTGGCACCAACTCCAAGCAGACAACTCTTTTTGTAATCTTAGTAGAGTGGCCCTTTTCAGTCCTTCCACATAGGTGATCTTTTTTAGGCATCCAAATGAGACCCAGCGTTTTTACGCTGTAATGTTCAAACGATTCTAGTTTGACATCACTAACAATGTGTTCCATCCCAAGGTGTACGTGGCCTTTGATAAAAATGCTAAATGATTTAAGCATTTTGTTGCCAGAAACGGAGCAGATGTAGTTCCGTATGTTACAGTCTTCAAGCGGTAGTACTTCATGTCCTCTGATGGATTGCTTCGCCAGACGATGAGCTGATAAAACTGATCATCCGGACTTATCCAGACTTGACGGTACATTTTCTCTATGTCCGCTGTAAACACGTATTTATGAGTGCAAATAGCTCACTTTAAACAGTGCGAAACATTCGAATCCCTTATGTCAACTGTATATATGTTTCAAAACATCTGGATATGACTCGAAACATTCTAAGGTGTTTCGAAACATTGGGGAGGCGTAGCATTAACAGTTTATCAGTTTTATTTGTCTAAAAGTGCTTTCCAAAATGAACGTTGATATGCCAAGTGGTTCCAGCAATTCTGTGAGTATATTTTTATACCCGTTACTCGTAGAGTAAAAGGGTATATTGTATTCGGCCAAAAGTATGTAACAGGTGGAAGGAAGCGTTTCCGACCCCATAAAATATATATATTCTTGATCAGGATCACTAGCCGAATCGATCTGGCCATGTCCGTGTGTCCGTCTGTCTGTCCGTGTGAACGCTGAGATCTCGGAAACTATAAAAGCTAGAATGTTGGTATTAATAATATAGATTCTTGGGCTTCCTACGCAGTGCCAGTTTGTTTCAGACAGGTGCCACGCCCCCCTAACGCCCACAATCGCCTTAACTAATTTTAAAATGTGTCTGGCGACCACATCTCTTAACATATTTAAAATGTATCAATGCCATTTTATAGTGTTTATTAACACCTATCAAAATGTAAAAAAAAAGTTATGCGCAATCAAATATTATATCTCCATCTCCCTCGCACTCCTAGCCGAGTGACGGGTATCAGATAGTCGGGACACCCGACTATAGCGTTCTCTCTTGTTAAATTTAATAAAAGAGTCACCATGGTAATTTTGCATAACTAGGCCCTCCGAACAATTCAAGAAAATTGCCTTGCTATATTAAAAGCTAAACTTGTTTCAGGGACATATACTTTTAGCGAGAAGAATGGTCGCAGTAAGGTTTGGAAGGTTTTTGGAAAAATTTTAGACCAAAACAAGCAAGAGGTCAGTGGATGAGTGGCGTGTCGCACTTGCCTATCTTGCTTGAAGTATCTCGGGAATACATCAAATCTTTTGAGACATAAGTGCACAAGATTAGTGTTGGAATTTGAATGTTCAAATGTACAAAAGTCACATGGATGTACACGCATACATTCATGTTTGCATGAATGCATGTGTACGAGAAGTAGACGCACATTCCGATGTCTCAAGGAAACCGCTAAAAAGTTACGAGACCATCGTGCTTCTTCTTCTCATCTTTTCATCGTTCTTTTGCTCTCTCGATATTCTCGTTCACTTCTATTCTGGCATCGAAAGCGTGCGGTTCATACAATCTAAGTCTGCGTTATTATTTGTTCATTGGAAGGTGGCCTGTTTAATACTTAATTGTATTATATGTATCTATTTATGGGCCCAGACACAATTGCAGTGAATAAATAATAGTGCTTTAATCGTTACAACGTGAAAGTGCATAAAAGTGAAATAGTGATATGTGTGTGTGTGCATACGAATATGCGTATCTACATACATGCGGTGGTCCATGAACAACAAGGAGCGATTCCTGAACTATAGAGGGTTAAATTGGTTTTATATATAACGCTGCGAAAAATTCGTTGCAAAACATTTTTATATTTCCAGGAAGAAACATACATATAACCAATTCGCCGTGATCTTTCTAGAACTTTTTCGAATTCGCCGAGAACACATACACACACATAAACGCTTCGACTAATTGGCCGCAAATCTCCACGTTGCGACGGGACAGTGATGCCAGACAGTGCTGCTGCTGAAAGACATTGTTGCAGGACAGTGTTGTTGCGGAATTATTGCTGTTGAAAGTTGCTGGCCGCTATTGCTGTGAAAAGTTGTTGCTGCGCAATTATTGCTGTTGAAAGTTGCTGGCCGCTGTTGCTAAATATTGCTGTGAAAAGTTGTTGTTGCGGAATTATTGCCGTGGAGGGTTGCTGTTCGGTGTTGCTAAGAAGAGTTGGCAGGTAGTTGTTGCGGTACTGTTTTTTGATAGAGAACCATACAATGGATAAAGGGAAAAGGAATATCAAACCGTTTGATGGAGAAAAATATTCAATATGGAAGTTTAGAGTGAGAGCGCTGTTAGAAGAGCATGATCTTTTGAGGGTTATAGATGAAACTCATGCAGAAGTGACCGACGAGATAAACAAAGGCAGAACGAAATGCAAAAAGCTTATTGATTGAATATTTAAGTGATGCTTTCTTATCTTACGCTAACAGTGAAAGCACTGCTAAGCAGATTTTTGCAAATTTAGATGCAAATTACGAGAGGAGAAGCTTGGCATCGCAACTATCTCTGCGAAAGAAGCTTTTAGCCATGAAATTAAAAGGTGACACTTCACTCCTCAATCATTTTAATTTCTTCGATGACCTCATTACTGAACTTATCGCGTCAGGAGCAAAGTTAGATGATATGGATAAAATTTGTTGCAGTTGGAGTCGATTGTGGGATACTTTCTATCGATATGTCAGGATGATAGGGCGATGGTTTCGGTGGCGCCCCCCTGTGGGGAATCTGGCGGACGATCTGGCCATTTGGATTAATCCCGGTTCGCTCAGGAATTATCTTCCATGGCCTTGACCCAATTTTGGGAGAGGCAAGGGAATATGGCGGGATGAGAATGATGATAGGCAGATATTGAGGTAGTCGCAGCCATATTGTTAAATGAGGCACAAGCAGAGGGAGGTACTTAAATAAGTGTTTGTGCAAAAAAACGGAAAGAAGTGAGTGTTAGCGTGTTAGATTAATAGTGTAATTTATTAACAAATAATTGTCTGTAGGGCAACCGGGGTCCCAACAAGATTTATTTGGAAATTAATTTTGGAAGTTGAGTTTGGAAATCCCTCTTCAACCCATACGCACCTTAACTGGATCCGAGAGCCTGATGTGGTGATGTCCCTGAAGCCGTTTGGACTCAGCTAGACGTACTCGAACCAGCCTACCCTGCCTTTTTCGTACGCCGCCAACGCCAGGCAAACGATCTCCGGTGAGTCCGTTCCGGGGTATCAGTCCCACTCGCCTTCGGGACCACCGGCGTCAATTTGTGCGGCAGTGAACCGCCACGCCATAAACCGTCACCATTCCTCGGGGCTTTCCCGGCTTTAACGGCCGCTGGCCTCCGGCGGAATAGCCCTCGTCCGGGATAGAATATCGCCCTTCATCTAGCCTAGAAGGGGCTGAAAATTGTAATAATTAGTTATATGTATATCCTTGTAAATCATAATCGGAATACTTCCCATAATTACTTGTAAATTTGTCCAAATTCAGACCCTAAAACCATAGTTGTCCTCAGTGTTGCCTATTAAAAGGGTCGCGAGCCTTGATTTTCGGTGGGGGAGATTGCAGCGCGCAATTACATATTAGGCCTGTCCCTTCTTTTCCCAGGGAGCTCCTTTGGATCAGGTGACCCGACACCCCGATCGTGTGTCTTATTTGCGCCCCGTTTAGTGTGAGCTTCACCAACAAATGACTGGTGGAGCATAGTTCCGCGGCGCCTGTAGCTTTTCCCAGGGAAGCAAGTTCCTCTGCTTTGACCGCCTAAGTTTTGAGACGGCGGCCAACTGTGATATTGAAGGATGAAAGAAAGAGAAATTAGTTATATGTATATCCTTGTAAATCATAATCGGAATACTTCCCATAATTACTTGTAAATTTGTCCAAATTCAGAACCTAAAACCATAGTTGTTCTCAGTGTTGCCTATTAAAAGGGTCGCGAGCCTTGATTTTCGGTGGGGGAGATTGCAGCGCGCAATTACATATTAGGCCTGTCCCTTCTTTTCCCAGGGAGCTCCTTTGGATCAGGTGACCCGACACCCCGATCGTGTGTCTTATTTGCGCCCCGTTTAGTGTGAGCTTCACCAACAAATGACTGGTGGAGCATAGTTCCGCGGCGCCTGTAGCTTTTCCCAGGGAAGCAAGTTCCTCTGCTTTGACCGCCTAAGTTTTGAGACGGCGGCCAACTGTGATATTGAAGGCTGAAAGAAAGAGAAATTAGTTGATGGGAGTACAATAATAACAATGTTTATATATAAAACTTACTGTGGATATTAAATTGTAAATGAAGACCGAAATGTGTGAGTGAGTTGTCGCTGTGGGGGAGATGGAACTGATGTAGGCGCGAGGAGTGACTCCGACGGTCTAAAAATGGGTGATGCCTCTGCGGAATCCTCCGGGGCATCCTTGGTTGGGTGGGCGTGCTTGGCTAAGCCATCTAAAGCCACCAAAACGTTCAATATTTTCCGTCATTTATATTAATTTACCTTTGTTTACCTTTTGTTTGTTAGAGATAACCGATAGTTTAGTGATGTGAGACCGTGTAGCAATCGATGTTTATGTTGCGAGCTGTGGCATTAGGGGGACTCCGCCCTGAGAAAATACTGAGCTAGCGGCACTGCCAAAGAAAAAACAAGAGAGAACGCTATAGTCGGGTGCCCCGACAATCAGATACCCGTTACTCAGGTAAAGGGAGTGCGAGGGAGATCGAGATAGAAACTTTGAACACGCATAACTTTTTAACGAATGGTCCGATTTGAAAAATTTCTTCTACATTTCGATAGGTATTGATAAACACAATAAAACTGCATTTTTACTTTTCCGAAATATTGAAATTTTTAAAATCGTATATAAGCGATTGTGGGCGTTAGAGGGGGCGTGGCACCTTTTTGAAACAAACTTGCGCTGCGTAGGAACTCCTAGAATCTGTATGCAAAATGCCAATCTTCTAGCTTTTATAGTTTCCGAGATCTCAGCGTTCATACGGACAGACGGACAGACAGACAGACAGACAGACAGACAGACAGACGGACAGACGGACAGACGGACAGACGGACATGGCTAGATCGACTCGGCTAGTGATCCTGATCAAGAATATATATACTTTATGGGGTCGGAAACGCTTCCTTCTAGCTGTTACATACTTTTGCACGAATACAATATACCCTTTTACTCTACGAGTAACGGGTATAAATAGCAGTTCGTAACATAGTGGCGCCCAATTTAAACAATAAAATTGTCGAAGCGGCGACGTCTCGCCCATTGATGGCCCTGACTCCCTTCGTCATTCCCAACGGTGGCTTGCAATATATGTTTGCAATTGCATCGGAGGTGATGACGGGGAAGTCAAACGGCGTACAAAAAGAAAGTCACAGAATAGGAGGCTTGGTCAGCAAATTTCGCCGACAAATTGCTCCTGGTCACAGGATTCCCAGTAAACCGGTGATGGCATCCCGGCAGAAGCCAGGTTTTGCATCACGGGGTACATCGTGTGATAGCGAGTACACAAAAAGAAATCTGTGATAAATTCTGTGATATAGTAGGTTAGAAAGCTTGGTTTTTGTTAGTTATTTATTTAAAATTTTGTTTTGTTTAGAATGTATTAAATTCCTGGGTTTTTCTCCCCGTCCTGAATTTCTAATTTTATGTCGGTGTTAAACTTAAATGGTAATCGTGACCCGCAGCAGCCCTACGCGTTGCACGGTTACCGCGATTTAAAATAGAAAATGCCGATGGGAAGGAAAAGCCAGCAGGAGTAAAACCAGCCAAACTCCTTAACTGGCGGCTATCACCACGAGTGATTGCCAGTCCAGTTGACGAACGGCTAGGAGGTGACGGGAAAGTTGAGTTTTGGAGAAAGCGCTGGACGAGTTAGGTCGGGAGTCCACCGGCGAGGGTCAGTTCCATCTCCCCATGTCCAAATCTGTAAAGAGAAAAGAATAGAAAAATTTAAATAGGTAGTTTGTGAAGGCAGTTGTTTGTGATTAGGAAAGCTTGAGTAATTGTTATATATTTTCACTGTTAGTTATTCTTGTTTATTTATTTATCTTACTTATTATCATATTTATTTATTCCTATTTATTTATTATCATATTTATTTATTCTTATTTATTTATTTATTTGTATTATATTATTTATTTTATATTATTTATTGGTTTTGGGTTATTGGTTAGTTAGGGAAATAATGGAGAAGGATACAGACAATAGGCATGGCCATCAGCTAAGATCGATGGGTTCTCCCAACGCCGACGAAGACTGGTCCACTGACGGAGAGGGCGCTGCAGGGTTGGTGCGAATGTCACTGGCTGGGGGTTTACCCAGAACGCCGGTAGGCGGTGGTCCAGTGGATCGGATTAGGGATCAACCGGTGGACATCGAACAGCATCGATCGCCCAGAAATCTCGATTTCAAGGGGTTCGTCGAGGCGCCGGATAAACTGGCGGGTTCGGAGCAGAAGGATCCTCAGGAGCCAAACCTGAAACGGGATGCAGCAGCTGAGTCGGCGGCGAATGCAGCTCTAGCACAAGCGGCCCAAACATACCGCGCGTCCCAGGAGTCGGGAGTTAGCCAGACGTTGCGGGAGGAGATCAGGAACGGATTCATGGACATGATGAAGTTGCTGAATGACGTCCTCAGGCCAGCCGAGAGCAGACCGCAGCCGCTACAGGAGAGCGGGGATCGACAAGGATCACTGTTGCCCAGGTCGACGGGTCCAGAAGTCGCCCCAGCAGCCGGTGAAGTCCATCAGCGGCAGGAGACGGACGGGGGCATCCGAAGGTCTCCAGAGCTGCCACCCAGGCAACGACCTCGGCCACTGGTGGACGAGTCTCCGGGAAGCGACAGCAGCCTGAGCCAGGAACCGGAGTACCCTCCGCCAGGCCGGAACGGTCGCCACGCTCGGCAGTGGCGTGTCGAGGATCGCAGCTAGCTAGCTCCAGCCGTCGTTGGGAAGCCGGTGCCGAGAGTCGTCAAGGCAGCTGAAGAAATCCATGCCAGCCAGATGGAACACTACGCCGATCAGGAGGAAGAGGACGAGACGAAGGAGGAACCCGAATCCTGGAGCCTTTCGGCGGAGGAAAAGAAGGCATTAGAGAAGGTCAAGGAGGAGTTTATTACCTTCGAACGGGATGGCCTCGGAACCACCAACATGGAAAAGCATTCTATCGAGCTGATCGAGGGAGCCCGGGTGTTCAAGGATCGTCCGTATCCGATGTCTCCGGCGAAGCAAAAGGTGGTCGAGGATGAAATCGATAAGATGCTGGAACTGGGTGTCATCGAGGAGAGCAAAAGCCCGTGGAGCAATCGCACAACGGTGGTGTCAAAGCCCGGGAAAGACATGTTCTGTCTGGATGCCCGTAAGCTGAACGCGCTGACAGTCAAGGATGCGTATCCTCTGCCCAGTATCGATGGAATCCTCTCCAGGATAGATCAGACGCATTACATCTCCAGCGTAGATCTCAAGTTTGCGTTCTGGCAGATCGAACTGGATGACAAAAGCAAGGAGTACACGGCGTTCACGGTTCCAGGCAGACCGTTGTACCAGTTCCGGATGATGCCATTTGGACTGTGCAACGCGGCGCAACGCTTGGTGCGACTTATGGATCGGGTGATACCAGCGGAGCTCAGATCTAACGTCTTCGTCTACCTGGACGATCTCCTAATCCTCGCTCCAGATTTCCAGACGCACCTGAAGTACTTGCTTCGCGTAGCCCAAAGTCTGAAAGCAGCAGGATTGACGATAGGGTTAAAGAAGTCGAAGTTTTGCTTTAAGTCTTTAACGTACCTGGAGTTTATAGTCGGAGGTGGACTCCTACGGATGGATCCTGGACGAGTGTCGGCAATTCAGAAGATGCCTTACCCGAAATCCATGAAGGAAGTAAGAGCCTTCCTTGGCACTGCTGGGTGGTATCGACGATTTGTGAGGAACTTCGCCACGCTGGCTGCACCGCTCTCCGAAGCCTTAAAGAAGTCGGGAAACACCAGGTTTTCATTGAATCCCAGCGCCACACAAGCAGTAGATGACTTAAAGCTGGCCTTGACGAGCGCGCCGGTCCTGGTTCACGCGGACTTTAAGAAACATTTCTTCATCCAGTGCGACGCATCTCACGTTGGCGTCGGTGCAGTTTTGTTTCAGCAGAACCAGGACGGAGACGAGCAACCCATCGCGTTCTTCTCGGCCAAGATGAACAAGCACCAGGTGAACTACTCGGTCACGGAGAAAGAGTGTCTGGCAGCCATCCTAGCCATCCGGAAGTTCAGACCGTACGTGGAGGGGATGCCGTTCACATGCATCACCGATCACGCCAGCCTGAAGTGGTTGATGACGATGAAGGATCTGTCAGGACGACTCGCGAGATGGTCTCTCCAGCTGCAGGGTTACGATTTCGGCATTGAGCATCGTAAAGGCAGCGAGAACGTAGTCGCCGATACTCTCTCCCGCTGCATCGAGGAAGTTCTGATTGATCCGACGGAGTTATTGGGATTCGAGACGACCGAGTTTGCTGCAGAGGATTATTTGGAGTTAGTGCAAGATGTAGAGTCCAACAGGGAGCACTTACCGGACCTCAAAGTGGACGGCGGGCTGATCTTCAAGCGCTTGGGTAATCCGAATCTGGATGATGAACTGGAAGGATCCGAGTGGAAGCTGTGGATTCCGCAGAGCCTAACGCACAGCTTGATAGAGCGTGCCCATTCGGACCCCAAGGCTGGCCATGGTGGAATGGCGAAGACATTGGAGACCTTGCGACGCCAGTTCTACTGGCCAGGGATGACTATCCAGGTGCGTGAGTACGTCCGGGCTTGCGAGGTGTGCAAGGAGTCCAAAGCGCCGAACTTCAGGATGCAGGTGGGAATTGGAAAGAGGGTAGAGACGGAAAGGCCATTCCAGAAACTCTACATCGATTTCCTGGGCAAGTATCCGAGGTCTAAGAGTGGTCACGCGTGGATTTTTATCGTGGTGGACCATTTCTCCAAGTACACCTTCCTAAAGGCCATGAAGGATGCGACGGCGTCTAACGTGGTGAATTTCCTGGTGAACGAGGTGTTATACAAGTTCGGTGTGCCTGAAACAATACATTCTGATAATGGAAAGCAGTTCACATCCAAGGCGTTTGAGGAGATGATAGATGGCTTCGGGATCCAGCACATCAAGACGCCGATATACTCACCCCAGAGCAATGCAGCGGAACGGGTTAACCGTAGTGTCCTGGCAGCGATTCGCAGTTTCTTGGACGAAGATCACCGGGAATGGGATGCACATCTGCCGGAGATTGAAGTGGCCATCCGGAACACTGTCCATTCGGCTACCGGAGAAGCGCCGTTCTTCACAGTATTCGGCCATCATATGTTCCTCAACGGTTCCAGCTACAAGCTAGCCAGACAACTCCGGTCTCTGTGCGACCACGAGATGGCGGGAATGCAGACCAAGGATAAGCTTCGGGTAATCCACGCCAAGGTTCAGAAGCAGCTGGAGGGTGCGTACGAGATGAGCCGGCAACGCTATGATAAGCGAGCCCGTACGCTACTCGCTAAGCCAGGTCAAGAAGTCTTCCGCCGCAACTTCGTGCTGAGTGACTTCAGCAAATCCTTCAATGCGAAGTTTGCTCGCAAGTTCCTGAAGGCCAGGGTGGTCAAATCCGTCGGCGGCAATGCATACTTGCTGGAGGACCTCCAAGGCCGCAGTCTGGGAGTGTATCACGCTAAGGACATCCGGCTGTGATCTGAAAGAAGGACACACAAAGTACACAAGCATAGCAGCAACATCAATAATACTTCCCGTCATGCGTGGGCCCCGCGTAAGGCGCCGTTCGAACTGCAGGACGATATCAGTGCCGTGTGGATTCCTACCGTATCTCCAAAGCTACCAATTATTTCGTCGTTCTGCAGAGACTCCTGGTAGCGCCTCTCGAAATCTTTGGTTGGTGTTGCAGTTGGAGTCGATTGTGGGATACTTTCTATCGATATGTCAGGACGATAGGGCGATGGTTTCGGTGGCGCCCCCTGTGGGGAATCTGGCGGACGATCTGGCCATTTGGATTAATCCCGGTTCGCTCAGGGATTATCTTCCATGGCCTTGAATATGGCCAATGACCCAATTTTGGGAGAGGCAAGGGAATATGGCGGGATGAGAATGATGATAGGCAGATATTGAGGTAGTCGCAGCCATATTGTCAAATGAGGCACAAGCAGCGGGAGGTACTTAAATAAGTGTTTGTGCAAAAAAACGGAAAGAAGTGAGTGTTAGCGTGTTAGGTTAATAGTGTAATTTATTAACAAATAATTGTCTGTAGGGCAACCGGGGTCCCAACAAAAAGGGCCCCGGAAGATTTATTTGGAAATTCATTTTGGAAGTTGAGTTTGGAAATCCCTCTTCAACCCATACGCACCTTAACTGGATCCGAGAGCCTGATGTGGTGATGTCCCTGAAGCCGTTTGGACTCAGCTAGACGTACTCGAACCAGCCTACCCTGCCTTTTTCGTACGCCGCCAACGCCAGGCAAACGATCTCCGGTGAGTCCGTTCCGGGGTATCAGTCCCACTCGCCTTCGGGACCACCGGCGTCAATTTGTGCGGCAGTGAACCGCCACGCCATAAACCGTCACCATTCCTCGGGGCTTTCCCGGCTTTAACGGCCGCTGGCCTCCGGCGGAATAGCCCTCGTCCGGGATAGAATATCGCCCTTAATCTAGCCTAGAAGTGGCTGAAAATTGTAATAATTAGTTATATGTATATCCTTGTAAATCATAATCGGAATACTTCCCATAATTACTTGTAAATTTGTCCAAATTCAGACCCTAAAACCATAGTTGTCCTCAGTGTTGCCTATTAAAAGGGTCGCGAGCCTTGATTTTCGGTGGGGGAGATTGCAGCGCGCAATTACATATTAGGCCTGTCCCTTCTTTTCCCAGGGAGCTCCTTTGGATCAGGTGACCCGACACCCCGATCGTGTGTCTTATTTGCGCCCCGTTTAGTGTGAGCTTCACCAACAAATGACTGGTGGAGCATAGTTCCGCGGCGCCTGTAGCTTTTCCCAGGGAAGCAAGTTCCTCTGCTTTGACCGCCTAAGTTTTGAGACGGCGGCCAACTGTGATATTGAAGGCTGAAAGAAAGAGAAATTAGTTGATGGGAGTACAATAATAACAATGTTTATATATAAAACTTACTGTGGATATTAAATTGTAAATGAAGACCGACATGTGTGAGTGAGTTGTCGCTGTGGGGGAGATGGAACTGATGTAGGCGCGAGGAGTGACTCCGACGGTCTAAAAATGGGTGATGCCTCTGCGGAATCCTCCGGGGCATCCTTGGTTGGGTGGGCGTGCTTGGCTAAGCCATCTAAAGCCACCAAAACGTTCAATATTTTCCGTCATTTATATTAATTTACCTTTGTTTACCTTTTGTTTGTTAGAGATAACCGATAGTTTAGTGATGTGAGACCGTGTAGCAATCGATGTTTATGTTGCGAGCTGTGGCATTAGGGGGACTCCGCCCTGAGAAAATACTGAGCTAGCGGCACTGCCAAAGAAAAAAATAGCAGCTCGTAACAAATTTCCCATTTACTCCTAACTCTTCCACCCAGTTATGATGGAGTTATAACCGCAATAGAGACTCTATCTGAAAGTAACTTAACATTAGCTTTTGTAAAAACATGACTTCTTGACCAAGAAATTAAGCTTAGGAATATTAGTAAGGATACGAGTGTTAAAGTCTTGCAAGCAGTAGGTAAAAGAGAGTTCAAAGATACAAAATTTAAAAGTAATGCAATGCAGAAGTTCAAGAAGAATCCGTTTAAGCCAAGTTTCAAACCGAAGCCAAAATGTTTTCATTGCGGTAAGCCAGGTCATTTAAAGAAAGATTGTTTCCTTTTGAAAAGGCAACCAAATCAGAACTTTAGTGAAAACAAAAGGAAAGATGGGCAGGCTCAGATGGCAACAGCAGCAACAAGCCAACCAGAGCGTAGTTTTGCCTTCATGTTGAGAAGTGCAACTCCCAGTTCAATGGCAAGCGAGACTGCGTTTATCCTAGACTCAGGTGCATCGGACCACTTTATAAATGACACAGCACTGTTCTCCGAATACGAGCGTTTGCAATCAAATGTGGCCATCGAGATTGCCAAACGCGGAGAGTTTATCTACGCTACAGCCAAAGGAGTGGTCAATCTTAACAGCTCCGGAAAGCAAATTACCTTGCAAAACGTTTTGTATTGTAAGGATATTCCACACAACCTATTATCGGTAAAGAAGATGCAGAATGACCATCGAATTTAACCCTGGAGGTGTAAAAGTATCTAAAAATGGTAAACTGGCCTTTAATGGAATATGTGAGTACAATGTACCTATTATCAAATTTCAATTGAACAGTAAAATATTTACATCTAAAATTTCTAATAGTGCTGAGTATCGATTATGGCATGAAAGATTAGGCCACATAAGTGTAGGAAAATTTTTAGAAATAAAACGAAGTATTCTTTTTGAAGATAATAATATATTAAACAATATTGATTTAAACCATGAATTATGCGAGGCTTGTATAAATGGCAAGCAATCTAGATTAAAGTTTCAAAAATTTAAGAATAAAGAAAATATTACACGACTATTATTTGTTGTCCATTCCGATGTCTGTGGTCCAATAACACCCTCTACCATTGATAATAAGAACTACTATGTAGTTTTTATTGATCAGTATACACATTACTGTGTGACCTATTTAATTACTTATAAGTCGGATGTGTTTTAACAGCAACCTATTTAATTAACAGAACCCCCAGTAGAGCATTGCAAAAGATAAATAAAACACCATTTGAGATGTGGCATAACACTGCCACTGTTAAAATATCTTAAGATATTTGGTTCGACGGTATATCCTTTAAATATAGTACGAAAAAGAAAGTTTGACGAAAAGTCAATTAAAGCTATACTTGTTGGATATGAACCAAATGGTTATAAATTGTGGAGTGAGGAATCGGGGAAATTTATGATAGCAAGGGATGTTGTGGTGGATGAAATAACCATGTTAAAATCAAGAGTTTTACATGGAGAAGATTCTGAGGTTCAAAGTAATATTGTTGAACAAAATATTGAATCGTTAAGTAGAGAAAATGAAGAGTTGGATTTTCCTTTGGTGGAAAATGATGAATCTGTTGATTCTGAGTTAAGTGAACAACTCAATGAAAATTCCACATGTCTAGAGAATGCCGATCCAGTTGTTGAAACTGGTGATAAATTAAAAAAAATAAAAATGATGATGAAATCAGACGCAGTGAAAGAATTAAAAGTAAACCCAAATTATCATATCGATTTTTAGAAAGATGATGAAATTAAATTTCGTGAGGACAGATCTTTCTGGGAGAAAGCTATACAAGATGAACTAAATTCTCATTTTCAAAATAGTACTTGGTCCTTAGTGCATAAGCCAGAAAATAAAAACATAGTTGATTGCAGATGGGTATTTAGTATAAAACAAGATGAATTTGGGAACTTAGTGAAGTATAAAGCAAGACTTGTAGCGCGGGGCTTCACTCAAGAATATATGACTGATTACGATGAGACATTTGCACCAGTTGCACGAATTTCCAGTTTTAGATTTTTGTAGGCACTTTCAAATCAATACGATTTAATGGTTCATCATATGCACGTAAAAACTGCATTTTTAAGCGGAACTCTAAAGGATGAGATCTACATGAGCGTTCCAAAAGGCCTAAATCACTCCTATGAGAATAAAGTATGTAATTTTAATAAAGCTATATATGGTCTTAAGCAAGCTGCTAGATGTTGGTTCGAAGTTTTTGAAAGTGTGTTGAAGGATGTTGGATTTGTAAACTTAGGGCCGTTTTCTCGTCCGTACTTTAGTTTGCCTGCCGGGACAACGGGGCGATAAACCAAAAATCGTTTACTCGTCCTTATGTTAGCGCAGGTATTTTTGTCTCGGTTTTTCATCCACCGTGCCAAATTTTTGCGGTTGGATTGTGCGCAAGTGATGCCAGAAATTCGAGCGTTGTCAATCTGGTTCCACTCTTCATTCGAAAACAGCTGATTCTATTTACAGTTAAATATGAATCAAAATTGTCATCCAATTTATTTTACAATGAATTCCCGAGCGATTTATCTTCAAATCCTGTGGGATATCGTCGAATTGTCTGAAGTGCGAACTTATCGGCGCAGATATCAAGTACAGAGAAATTAATTCGAACATTACAGTGATGAAGAATTTGTTAAAAGGTTTCGCTTGTGTAAAAGCACGGCACTATTTGTTTTGCAAAAAATTGTTTTGCGACTTGAATCTAAAGTAAAGAAGTAAGAGCATTCATTTGGTTTAACTAATTCCATATAATCAAAAACCATTATTACAGGGAAACGACAATACAGCCATGGGTTAAGCTTCTAATAGCTCTTAGATTCTACGCAAGCGGCAGTTTTCTTATAACTGTAGGCGATTTTTGTGGTGTTAGCGTGGCTACAGCCACGCTAAGTTGTAAGGGAAGTTTCTTTTGCTATAGCGTCTTTATCAAAACAATTTATTAAGTTCCCGCGTATTGAAGATCTTCAAGAAAATGTTGTTGATTTTTATCAAAATAGCCAAGTTTCCGAAAGTCATAGGAGCCATAGATTGCACGCACGTAAGAATTTAATCTCCCGGTGGCGATTCCGGAGAGATATATCGGAATAGAAAAGGTTACTTTTCTATAAATGTGCAAGCTGTCTGCAATGCGAAATTAGAATTTCAGGATTTGGTGGCAGGGTGGCCAGGATCATCACATGACAGCAATATTTTCAATAATAGTCGTCTAAAATTTTTATTAGAAAGCGGTCATTTCCGAAACAATGTAATCTTAGGAGACAGCGTGTAAAAGCAGTGCAAGTACATGATGACTCCATTATTAAATCCATTATTTATTAGTTTGAAATGTTGTTTATATCAGCAGCTGTTAGTATGACTGTTTTATGGTATTTTTCGATAGTTTTTCGATTAATTTTTGACAATTAGTTAACTCTTCTGATGTGGGGCTGCCACCTAGTCTCAAATTAGTGCTCCTTTTATTTGGAGTTTTAAATGACGGACGAGAAAACGAAAACCAATTTGCCACCGGGATAAATTTATCCTTCCATAAGCTAAATTTTACTTTGCAGGACGGACGAGAAAACGGCCCTTAGGAGTTGATCGGTGTATTTATGTTTTGGATAAGGGAGATATTTCGAGAAATATATATATCTTGTTATATGTGAATGATGTAGTAATTGCTACAAACAAATCTGATACAATGTCCAATTTACAAATCTTACCTTCATGACAAGTTTCAAATGACCGATTTACGCGAAATTAAACACTTTATTGGCATAAAAATTGATAGAACTGATGGAGAGATTTGTCTTAGTCAATTTAATTGGTTGCGTGATGTACATTTAGGGTGTTCAATTGCGTTGCAAAAGTGTAAAATTTGTAAGTTTGCCAGACAAAAATTGTGAACGACCTTTTTTCCAAAATCGTTGCAAGATATTGACGTACAATAAAATGCTAACTTCCTATTTTTGGTATTGCTTGATGATTTTTGAGGAAGAAAGAAATGCAAGGGAGGCTTTGCCTAAAATAAAATTGACAAATTAACACAAAAATGGCCCCCTTTTTACTTTATATGAGAAGTCCGCGATTTCTTAGGCGTTAAATGGCTGAGGACGGACATGTATTATACTCATTCTCATTATTATAGTCATTCTTATTTGGTTTTACCAAAAATTTGCTTAAACCGCGAGTTCTTCAGCTTATTGGGTGGCCAACTTCTTGGTCAAGTATGTCATTTCCTTACCGTCTTATATAAGCAACTTGCTTAAAGCAAGCCGTCAATTAAATATCAAAATAACCGAAAATAAAACCGCGAATTCTTTGGCATATGGATGTTATATATGCATAGTTTAACAAAAGCATTTACCAAAAAAAAAAAATTTGTCGCCAAAAGTAGAGCAACAAAATCTACACGCGAATTCTTAAGCGTCAATCGGCTTTTAGGTTGACTCACCATAGACTCAAACCCGACTTTTTAGTATTTTTTTAGTATTTAAAACCTCTATTTTAAACCATTATTTCTACACAAGTACAACAGATTTGTATACATAGGCTGGGGTGTTGTAGGCCTTGCTAACTATTTTGTATGGAAATTGTTGTTGGAACTGCTTAAACTTTTACACTTTTCAAACGTTTGCAACGCAATTGAATACCCTAATTATGTTATGGACACGGCCCGACTTAAGTACTTCAATAAGTATTCTAAGCAGAAATACAAACAACAACAATAAGTAACTATGGCAATGCCTTAAAAGAGTTCTGAAGGGAACTGTTAATATCAAGCTTAGATTGAAGAAAGTAGCTAATTTTAATAATATTCTTACAGGATATGTAGATTCCGATTGGGCTGGAAATGAAACTGATACCACTGGGTATCTTTTTAAAATGTTTGAAAATTGTTTGGTTTCTTGGAGTACCATTAAACAAAAGTCGGTTGCTGCTTCATCTACTGAAGCAGAATACATGGCCTTGTTTGAATGAGTAAGAGAAGGTCTTTGGCGAAAATCACTAATAAATGAGATTAATCTAGAATTAAGTGGTCCTATAGATATTTTTGAAGACAACCAAGGTTGTATAAGTATTGCAAACAATCCTACTTGCCATAAGAGAACAAAGCACATAGATATTAAGTATCACTTAACAAGAGAGCAAATTGAAAATAAACTAATTTGTGTAAAGTGAATATCCACAGATCTGCAACTAGCCGACATATTGACGAAGCCATTACCAACTGCACGGTTTATTTCCCTGAGAAGCCAGCTGGGACTGTCTGAATAAACCAACTACGAACCGTTTAACTATTGCTGAAAATTCATCACGTTTAGAAGCCAAACATGAAATGGATCTCATGAAGTCTTTTGTGATTAATTTAAATTTCCATATTTAATAAGTCTTAAGTAATTGAATTGAATTTATATTTTTATTTTCGTATGGATCTCATGAAGTCCTTGTAATTAATTTAAATTTTCAAATTTAATAATCTTAAGTAATTGAATCAAGTTTATATTCCTGTTTACTTTCATTTGTCTAAACTTTTACTCATGTTTATTTTTTTTTTAATGGATCTAGTTGGGTTTTACTGGGTTTTCCCAACTCTTGCAGCAAATGCTGGATCTAATGTATCCCCAATGAATTGTAAACGAAAACTGAAATGAAGAAACAAATTAAAACTAAAGCACAAACTCATGTCAAGAATTGAAGTGATAATCAATGTAACTTTTGAGGCGGCGTGTTGGAATTTGAATGTTCAAATGTACAAAAGTCACATGGATGTACACGCATACATTCATATTTGCATGAATGCATGTGTACGAGAAGTAGACGCACATTCCGATGTCTCAAGGAAACCGCTAAAAAGTTACGAGACCATCGTGCTTCTTCTTCTCATCTTTTCATCGTTCTTTTGCTCTCTCGATATTCTCGTTCACTTCTATTCTGGCATCGAAAGCGTGCGGTTCATACAATCTAAGTCTGCGTTATTATTTGTTCAAGGTGGCCTGTTTAATGCTTAATTGTATAATATGTATCTATTTATTGACAAAACCATAATTAGAAAATCCTCCTCAGATGAATCTGCAGCAACTTCTTTAGACGCAGAAACGAAGTCAAAAATTACCTCATCGGAGAGAGCATTTTCACGAGCAAGACATTTGCTGAGTGAAAAAAGGAGCACGATAGGGAACAATCCGAGCTTGGTTAATGAAATTATGTTTTTGAACAGCAATCTAAATTTTAGTGAAAAACAATAAAATAAAATATTAGTAAAAACCATTATTCAAAATACAATTTTGTTTATTTTCCAAATCTGCTAATACAAAATTTTTATTACAGCTTTTATTTATAAGTCACGTTTGGAGACCGAAACCTAAGTATCACACTGTTGTAGATGTTTTGAATCATTCGAATCTTACTGTAAAAATGTTTAGAAACATAAAATGTCTCGAAAACTTTTGATTCATGCAGGGCTCTAGTCTTTCCAGACTTCAGGTGACGTTCTTCTTTCCATAGCCAGAAACCTATTCGTGTCTGTTTTCTGTGATGCCCCCAGGGCTGAAGAATGTTCAGAAAATTGGAGTTTCACAACAAATTTGCCATTCTTTGCCACTCCTAAGTTTCCTACGAAGTGCATTTCGCAATGCGCCTCTATTGGTGATCGATGCCTTTCTTCGGTTTCAAAATTTTCTAGGGTCCAGAATCGTTCCAGCAGTGTATCGATTTCTTCGTCTGTAACTGCGGCGGCACAAACCGCCGCTGAATCGTGATCCGAGGAGATCTTTCCGGCAATGATCCACCCAAGTTTTGTATTCTGAATAACTGGTCCTCCTGCCCTTAGTAAAGTCTGGTTTGGCAGCAGCAATGAATAGTAGTGCTCTGCTCCGATAAGCATGTCAATCTTTCCTGGATTGTCGAAATTTGGATCGGCTAAAACTATGTTGCTTGGAATTTGTTGCAGCTGATCAGCTATTATGTGTGGTAGCACAAGGGCTTCAACTTCTTGAGTGAAGGCATTATGCATTGATTTTATTTGCACATTTGCTCTTGCTCTACTCTGAAGGTAGCAACTTGACCATTGCTAGCCTTGACTGACACTTTGGTCAGCAAGTTATAATTCATGTTGATTGGATGCTGTACCTTATGTGAGTAGTAGGATAATACGGGTGCTGGCTCACTTTTAATTGATCGTGACAATCCAATTAGCACCAATTAGTCACGCATGAACCACCAATTAGTCACGCATGAACCAATTAGTCATGCATGGATGCACACAGGTGTTATAATGACCTAATTAGCACATAGGTGTTATAATGACCTAATTAGTATAATTAATCAATAAAAGAAATGGTGAAAGTGGGAGATGTGTTTTATCATGTCTAGAATTTGTGGTTGCTTAGAGTGATCTTTACCCGAAAATTGTGTGTAGGAGTGTGAGAGAGTTTACCCGAAAATTGTGTGTAGGAGTGTGAGAGAGTTTACCCGAAAATTGTGTGTAGGAGTGTTACCCGAAAATTGTGTGTAGGAGTGTGAGAGAGGGGGGTGTTTTATTATGCGTGTCCATTTTCTTGATTCAATTAGGATTGTAGATGATATCTGTTAGTGTAACCTATCTTCAGTGGTTTTGTGGTCAAAAAGTGTGAGTTCGAGAACTCCCCCTCTTTAGCGAGCATTACCTATGTGCTAATTAGGTCAACGAGCAGTAACCTATCTTCAGTGGTTTTGTGGTCAAAAAGTGTGAGTTCGAGAACTCCCCCCTCTTTAGTGAGCACTACCTATGTGCTAATTAGGTCAGGGAGCATTAGCGAGCATTAGGTCTTAAATGTTTTAATTCTATAGTGGAGGTGGTGGTGGTAGTGGTTCCTAACAGAATATACACAAAACAAATGAGATCGTTTATTTAGTCAAATGCGTTTTTATTTATTTATTTAATCATATTCATGTAACATTAGTTTCCATTGAGTTTTTTAAACAAATTAATGTATCGTTCCATCAGTTTTAAGACATCTTCTTCTTTCTTTTCAATATGCATACACCTGCAGGTGTCAGGTCCGACTTTACAATCATCATATGCCCATGCACAGGATGATAGGTGTTCCCCATACTTGGAATGAATTACTGGGGTGGCTTCAACATCTTTAAAAAATGTATGAAATGATTTCAACTTCGAAACATGTTCCTTGAAGATCTCACTCCCATGCTCCTTTAAAAACTCTTCAATTTTTGAAGAAATCATTTTTTTTTCTTTCAACGTAATAGGTTGAATGTTTAACTTAAACTAAAGTCTGTTGGATATAAATCTTTGTATTATACTTAGAAAACAGCTGTTAAATAATACAATAGCTGTTGATAGACCCACCCTCGAAAACAAAATCAAAACAATAGATTTTTTTTTTTGGTTTTTTCTTTATTTTAGAATTTCAATGTATGATGAAATTAATTTTCTAACTTTATATTGTTGAATTACAAAATGAAAACAAGCACACGTTTCTATATTATCATTAGAAAATTTACATAAATTAAAATGTTCTCCAAATGTTGTTTTTATAAACTCCTTCACGTCAATACTCATGAACATGTCTCTTGACTCCAACAGTAATTTCAAGTCCTCTTTTGAAATCATATTTCCAAATGTATTAATAAATAAAGTAATTTTATTTATCAAGGAAGAATAATTCGGTATATTAAGATTTTTATTAGAATCCGACATTTCGTAAACTTCTTTTCTCGACTCTCAAATTGTGAATGAAAGAATGAATGGTGAAAAGTTGTTGTTGTTGTTGTTGTTAGCAGTTTTCTTTTGTGTAAAAGTTTAAGATTTTATGAGCATTGTTGAGTGAGCAGACACCATCTAGAACATGTAATGAGCAATATGGGAAGTGTTTTCCATCCATTATTTTTAGAGAGGGACATCCAATTTCATCAATGTTAATTACATCATCAATTTTTAAAAATTTTTGTAGGAATAACCTTTTTTGATATCCCTTACAAATTATTTCCTTTTTTCTAATTATTTCTCTTAAATACATTTGTGTTTCTTTGAAAAAGTATACTCCATCATTCCAATAAATTTTATGATGTTTTTTTGTTAACCAAGTAGCTGTTTTTCTACATTTTTTATTCAATTCAATAAAATCATGTGGAGAGTGTATGAGAAAATTAGAGTTCAAGTTTGTTTCGTTTTTGAATACGACTCCAATTTCTTTTAGAATAAATTTATTATTATTCCCTTGAAATCCTTGAACATCAATTGCAACAATGTCTTCACTCATGATTGGTTGATTGTTTGTTAGACAATCCGCTGAACTAGACCATTCAACGGGTTATATTCAACTAAACGATCATGTATCAGCACGCAATATACTTGAACATTTTCGATAGCGGGCTTGCTAAGTTCAATTGAAATCCTAACATCAATGGGTCCCGATTTAACCATTTCATTTTGATATGATAAGTCTATTACGATAATAGGAGCTTTAGCTTTAAACTCTGCAGGTGATAGTAAAGGAGATTCACTTCGATTATAGTAGCTAGTTTGAAACTTGCAATACATTTCATATAGGTGAGCAAATCGTTCTTTCTCAAAGTCCAAATTCAAGTCATCGTAGGGATATGTTTCAGAGTTTAAGTAGACCTTTAGATTTCTTAAATTGTTTGTAATCAGATGGTGATTATCTTTAAATGCAATTAAAGCATATCGTGGTCGCTCGCGGTTAGCTGCTAATTTCACATTCCAAACATGATTTGTTCCGTTACTTAGTTTAGGATTAATGTATGTATCCCAACTGCGGAATGCAATCGGTAGATTGGAACCACTTTTTATAATATCATACATTTTAATTTTCGTTGAATCGCTGGGTAATATATGCGGAATTTTCCATGTAATATTACTCATATTGAGATGATATTTTCCAACTCTTACTCCATTCTCAATTTTATTTTCCTCAAGTACATCATTTAAATTTTTTGATATCAATAGTACTAGTTCATGTTTACAATTTAATAAAACTTTTTTGAAATCTTCAGCAAATCCAAGTAGATTTTTAAGGGGTATTGAAAAGTTAAAGTTGGGGCTTAAATTGAATTCGGATCCTCCACTCCATCCAGAATTGTAAAGTCTCTTGCTTTCAAATTGATTTAAAGAAACAAAGTTTTTTATTGTAGAAGTAATACCACTAAACCTTGTTCTATCTATCTCAACACCATTTATTTCATAGCGTATTTCATCTAAAAAGTATGCCATGCAATTATTTTTCATCCTCCCGATAACATTTTGAGTTTCTATCGCTCCCCCTTCCTTAATTAGAGTAATATCTCCTTGAAAATTTAGAAGACTCTCATGGGGTAGTACATATAAATCTTGATTTTGAATTGTAATTCTTATCTCATCATTCGGTTTAAATGATTGTTGATACGGTGAATAACTGTGATATTCTTTCTTCGATATACTATCATCAGAGAAAGGTTTTTCTCGTACTGCCAATATTTCATTCAACCCCATAACTTTAGTTAAACTCGTACTTTGAAGCCCAGTGATTTAAGAATTAACTTGTTTTTTAATGTAAGTGTGTGTCTTTTTACTTTCGATCCTCTTCCTATAACTTTATGTTTTAAAGTGTGCTGATGATGGTAAGTATCACCTCTTTTATTATATATAATCATTGTATTACTCTTAAATGTAAACGAATTGTATAGTTTTCACCGCGTAAATTAATAAGTTCACCGTTCTGATCAGTTATGTGTATAGAGAGTGTACTTATTTCTCTAGTGTTGACTGGTAAGTAAATGAGATTGTGTGGTGTGATATTCATTTTATAGCCCGGTGGAACATTAATTCCGAATTCGTATAATGAATGATCTTGTCTACTATCAATATATGATCCGCTCACAATATTACATACTAAGCGTATTGTGTTTATTTTTAAAATGTTAACAGGTTGATCCGATATATATGTTTTTTTCAGGTCGGGGTAGATTATTATACCCGTTACTCGTAGAGTAAAAGGGTATATTGTATTCGTGCAAAAGTATGTAACAGCTAGAAGGAAGCGTTTCCGACCCCATAAAGTATATATATTCTTGATCAGGATCACTAGCCGAGTCGATCTAGCCATGTCCGTCTGTCCGTCTGTCCGTCTGTCTGTCTGTCTGTCCGTCTGTCTGTCCGTCTGTCTGTCCGTCTGTCTGTCCGTCTGTCTTCCGTCTGTCTGTCCGTCTGTCTATCCGTCTGTCTGTCCGTCTGTGTGTCAGTCTGTCTGTCCGTCTGTCTGTCAGTCTGTCTGTCCTTATGTCTGTCCGTCTGTCTGTCCGTCTGTCTGTCCGTCTGTCTGTCCGTCTGTCTGTCTGTCTGTATGAACGCTGAGATCTCGGAAACTATAAAAGCTAGAAGATTGGTATTTTGCATGAAGATTCTTGGAGTTCCTACGCAGCGCAAGTTTGTTTCAAAAGGGTGCCACGCCCCCTCTAACGCCCACAATCGCTTATATACGATTTTAAAAATTTCAATATTTCGGAAAAGTAAAAATGCAGTTTTATTGTGTTTATCAATACCTATCGAAATGTAGAAGAAATTTTTCAAATCGGACCATTCGTTAAAAAGTTATGCGTGTTCAAAGTTTCTATCTCCATCTCCCTCGCACTCCCTTTACCTGAGTAACGGGTATCTGATTGTCGGGGCACCCGACTATAGCGTTCTCTCTTGTTTTTTTATTGAAACCAAGCAATTGTCCAATGGAGTTGTTTCTATTAAAATAAATAGGTTCCTTGGTAGTTGTAATATGAACTTGAAGTGTGTTATTATTACTTTCCATTTGAAATGTTTTCTCAAGATCATAATCTTTTAGTTTATTTTTAGAAAATCATAAATATCATTGAGTTCATATGATCCTATGGGGAGTTGAATAACTTTATCACCAATATGAAATAGATTATTATTTATATCAACATTGGGTATACAGTTGTACATATGAAAGTCAATGAGTGCACACTCATAGTCACCATTCGTTAGTTCAATGGGTGGGAAATAAGTAATGTTTGTAATGGATTCATTACCATTTAATGTAAGAGTGAATGATCTACTCATTTTGGAATCTTATAATGAACTGTGAAAATATAGCCTACAGAACGAAACTTATATTCTCAAATAATTATAAATGTTTTGGAATATGAGTATATGTTTGACATAGGTAAAAGAATCTACATTTTTGTGACGTCCCATACAAAAATATGAACGAATGTTGTATTGTTTTTCACAAGCAACATCATCAAAAATCATAATAGAGTTTTCTTTAGCCTTAGCGGGCGGTAAAACTTCATCATTTTGTGAGAATGTATAATATCCCATACCTTTTATCGGTTTAATTAGTTTCTCTAAATACTCATACTTTGGTTGGTATAAACTCTTTGAGAATACATATATATTATCAAATTTAAGTCCGTTTGGACTTTCAATAAGACTGAGCATAACATTTGTTTTTCCACAGTCTGACGGACCGACAACCAATGCTCTTATTGTATTGGGTAATAAAGAACTATGTCGTGGAACTGAATTTTTAAATGATTGATCACCACCCTCGATATTTCTAACATAGATTTCTTGTTTTTGACGTATTAAACGCATATTCACGTGTGTAATGTAGTTCATTCGATGAGAAATGCTCCTTGATTAAACATTATATAAAATGGGTAAAAGTTTTTATAATTGTTGCAGTCAGAGTTCAAACTTGAAACGAGGTAGTGGTGTTATCAACAAAATAATTAACACACTTCCATTTGAAGCACATATTCCTGGCTATAATTTTTGTGGACTTGGAACAAAGCTTAAACAAAGGTTGGAGCGCGGTGATCGTGGGATAAATCAATTGGATGAAGCTTGTAGAGTACATGATATTGCATATTCACAAAATAAGGATCTAGCTGATCGACATAAGGCTGATGCAATATTAATAAATAAAGCGTGGGAACGTGTTGGAACAAAAGATAGTAGTATTGCAGAGAAAACAGCAGCATACTTGGTTACAAATATTATGAAAACAAAAAAGAAATTCGGAATGGGAGTGAAGAAGAAAACAAAGAGAAAGTGTAAGAAGAGGAGATCAAAGGTAAAGAGTTTTTCAAATGTTATCCAAACAGGAATGCGGGCATTGAAAACTCAAAAACCACTAGATCTAATGAGTGCAATCAAGGTTGCGCGTAAAGCAGTCAGTAAAACAATTGGTAGAAATAAAAAAAAAATTAAGATTCCTCGTGTCATTAATGTACCGAAAATTGGTGGTTTCTTACCTATTGTACCCATTTTGACTGCACTAAGTGCATTAGGTCTTGCCTCTGGTAGTGCAGCCATTGTTAAAACTATTAATAATGCAAATATTGGAAAAAAAAACAATTAGAAGAGAGTAAACGACATAATACAAAAATGGAAAGTATTAAGGTGGGTGAAGGTATGTTTCTAAAACCTTATAGAAAAGGTTATGGATTATATCTCAATCCATTTAGAGGAAATCCAAAAAACTGATTACTAAGCTACCTAAAAACCGCATTCAAATTTTGAAATTTTGAATTTTGCTCAAAAGTATATTCCACATTTCCGAGGTGTGTTTATGAGAGACTCACTACCAAAATCTCCTTGGAGAGAAGAGTCAGGAATTATAAACATAGATGATAGTTCATCAAATGGTACACATTGGGTAGCTTACAACAAAAATAAAAAAAGTATACATTATTTTGATAGTTTTGGAAATTTACAGCCTCCAAAAGAAGTTGTGAAATACTTGGGGAATAATATTAACTATAATTATGAGAGAAAACAAGTCTTTAATAGTAGCAACTGTGGACACCTCTCCCTCCAATTCTTACTCTCTATCCCTCCCTAACTTTCTCGTTATGGTCAAGTGACTTCTCTATGATTCTCTATGATTCTTGAAACTCACTCTATTTCACATGCTATTCGCTGTTATGATTGGTCAATTCTAAATCAAGAAAGTGACTTCTCTATGATTCTCTATGATTCTTGAAACTCACTCTATTTCACACGTTATTCGCTGCTATGATTGGTCAATTCTAAATCAAGAAAGAGATAGAAAAAGGAGGGTTAGTTTACCAAAAGGTATAAAAACTCGATCAAAAGTTATTTTAAGTTGCATTTGAAAAACCACTTGTAAACAGTCTCAACCTAAAGTTTTAAGTTACAAGTTGATGGGGCGGGGGTGGCTTGATTGTCGCAGCGATGATGAGTCCCAGGAAAAGCGGCGGTGGACATCCGCGTAGAAATATTATCGAAAACACGGGAGAACTTTTCGGGGTATTGCGCGACGTGCGGCTGTTTATTATTACACTTGTAAAAAGGAACTAACTACAATAATCTAAGCTTAGTGGCTCCAGAGTGGAGCGGAGACTTGGGGGAGAGTTGGAGAGGGAGAGCGAAGGGCAGTGCGAGCGAGCGAGATGTGGAGATCTGGAGAAAACTTCCGCTCGACACTGCCTGCCGAAATTAAACGCCCTTTTGGCGTGAACATTCTCCCCCCTTGCGAGGACCACCGTAGCAAAACATCAGGAGAAGTTTCTGCAGGATAGCGGGAGCGATCGTCCAAGTGTAGAAGAGTGTGGTGCTCCTTTCCACACTTCTGGCAGCAATTCCCACTGCGGCACGAGTCCTGGGCATGATCGTGGGCCAAGCAATTAAAGCAGTACTTATGTTTATGTACTTCATGGATCCTTTTCTGGGCGCCAAGTCGTAGAAAACGGTGGCATTTCCGTAGCGGATGGATTTTTTGGCAGACTCGGCATTGGTAGGATTTAATACCTCGGGAACGTCTTTCATCCAAGGCGGGATATGGAACCCAATAATCGGAAGAATTATCTGTAGGATAGACCCTTGTAATCGGGTCGGGATCGGAAATTCGGTTAATCCCATGAACGTTGGAAACACGCGCTGAGAAAGACGAAATTCTGTGTGGGATTGAGGCTGACACTGGCCCTGGAGGTTTGGATGGAATCGAAGTAATTGTAGAATTGTTGCTTGGATGCAACAGCGTATGATGCCGACTTTGGCAAGTAAAACAACTGTGAGCGCTAATGCAATCCTGCAATTTATGGCTGCTTGCAAAACAGTTGGAACATAACTGCTTATCTTGGATGTAGGCTGAACGATCATTTACCCGCATTTGGAGAAAGCGTGGACATATACGCACGGGGTGTTTTTCCTTTAAACACAGATCGCAGCCTTTGTGTAATGGAAGTACCCTCGTAGTGAAAGAATTTATCTTTGGAAGTTCTGCCAACACATTTGTGGCTTTGGAATGGACATGGAGTAAATTAGCAGGCCGGATGCTATCAACGGCCTCTAGAGTTCGATGGCGTTTTGTTAAAAAAGAATTAAGCTCGAGCCAAGTAGGAATTTCGGCTTTATTATGAATGGATTGCTCCCATAATGAGAGCGTGAGCTTTGGTAGCTTTGTGGAGCAAATGTAGACTAGAATAGGGTCCCAATTCTCAATTTGAATGCCGGATAGTTCTAAGGCAGTTAAACATCCTTGAATCGTGTGTTGAAGTTCCTTAAGGCTGCCCCAGACTCTTGTGCCATGGATTGCACATTGAACAATGTTTTTAGGTGGCTGTTCACCTGAAATCGCTTGTTTTCGAAACGCTCAGTTAGATTTGTCCAAGCTGAACGGAAGCCATCATTGGTGAGTGGGGACTTGGAAACTATAGAATGAGCTTCGCCACTAGTTTTGGCATTTAAATGGTACAGCTTTTCAACAGGCGTCAGACTCGGATTGTCTATGTAGATCGCCGTGAAAAGGTCCCGAAAGTCGGCCAGCGAAGATAATCGCCTGAGAAAATCTCCGTATCGATCGGAGGAAGCTGACAGCCAAACGAAATGTAGTCTTGGGGAGACGATGCTTGAGGTTGAGATGATTTTGGGGTGCCCTGTTGTATTTGCTCGAGGATCTGAGCAGCAAATCTTTCGTATATGGAATACGTTTCGTTATATTTCGCCTTCAGGATGGATTTTGTGTCTGCGGCGCTGTCACCCGCAGCCACAGTGCATTCGGAGCATGTGTCGTATGCCTCCTTTACCTTTTTCCATAAGGAACTGACATGCTCGCGACGGATTTTAGATGCGGATAACGTTGGTGTGGGTGCACCCGGAAAGTTTAAAGTGGCTTCAAAATGGCTCAGAGTGTCAGCTGTGACAATAAATTTATTTAGGGCGGATTTTGCTTGAGAAGCCATTACGGACAGGAGTTTAAAATTTATTGCGAAATCGTTTACACGGAAATTATTGTGAATTGGAATTTAGGAACCAATTGAAAGTCCGTCGGGATATACGGTCACACTGTATTGTGTGGAGGAAACTGTATGGCGATTTAAAATAATTTCGAAAATAAGTATTTAAGTGTATGCACAAAATAAATAATTATTAAATTATGCAAAGGGAGAATATGGTCACACTGGTGCACGGATAGGAAAAAAATATTAATTGTTTAACAATATTAAAATTCGGATTTATGGTCGTTTTTTTTTATAATTATTGTAGGCATTTGACCCACTGTGCGCTGCCGAATACTTGGAGAGTACGTAGCTGTGTGTATGTATGTATGTGGCTAGCTGGATACTGTAGCTGGATACTGTAAGTCACCGATTGCGGGAGTTCTGGAGACTTATAGCGGAATAGCTTTGAAATGCAAAATATGTTTGCGGGATTTTATTAAAACAATTAGCTCAAAAATGTATGTAGATGAAGTGGACTGTATTTTGGAATATAAATGTGTAACGCCCTAAACCAAGGGCGTACAAATCTTGCAAATCGTGCCGAGGATTATCGGAGTCACCCCTATTAGTATTTAGTTTTGTAAGTAGCTATAAGTGTAAGTAGCTATAAGCTTGGACACGAAGTCCCCATGTCAGGAATTGAAATAATAGTTATTAAGGAAACTAAGTCAGCTGGTGTTTAAATTTGAAGCCGAGACACGCACCACGTGCGGAACCCCCTTAACCCGCTATCGCACTCGTGAGGTGGGCGATCGATATCACCATCGATAACAGGGAACTAGTTCAGGGAACACGACGCGAGCTGAAATGCGATCTCTAGGAATCTGACTCGCCTCTTTCGTTTCGACCTTTCGCCGCGAGTGGACGTGTGCTCGAGAACCCCTCCGACACACAAGCACCGAGACATAGAGATAGCCTTGCAAGCCGAGAACCTACGCCAGACGCCGTACCCCCTCATTCGTAGTGCCCCGCATCTCCACTACACCGCCACCAGAGTTACACGTAAGCAAGAAACAGTGATTGTGAGGGCTGCAGCCATAATAACTATCAAATATAGCACTGAAATCGAAGAACTAAAACTCCGCGTGTTATTTCTTTACTGGTACACTCTTCCTCTTCTAACCCCACCCGTTCTCGACCCTGACCTACGGCGCGTGTTTGGTTTTCACATCCCCACGACGTATTTCGGCCTTAGAATCCTCGTAGACTCTGAGCCTAGCCGGAGTGTAGAACCCCCCCCCCCCCCCCCTTAGGTCTCCGAGAATATCCGGAGCGTAGAACCGTAGTAATCTCCGAGAATATCCGGAGCGTAGAACCATAGTAATCTCCGAGAATATCCGGAGCGTAGAACCGTAGTAATCTCCGAGAATATCCGGAGCGGATCACCCACTGAGTACCTCATTCCATCACCAGGGGCGCCACAAACGGGATCCTCCGGGTTTCACACCAAGCAGTGTGGTCGGCCCTATTCCCACCGCAGGTCGCTAGGTGGCGCTCTAATAGATGCCCTGTCGTCCCCTCGTGTCCAGATCGGTTTAACTAACGACTCTCGCGCGCAGGGGTATACTCGGCGGTTAGAATCCGTGCGGAAACACCCTTTTACGATCGACTACCCCGTCGAAGAGCACTCGTATCCGGGCGCCTTACGGCCCTTCCATATAAATTCCTACTACAGGTCCCACCCTTCTATATAAATTTCTTGTATAGGTTCCTTGGCCCCGACTGAGATTCTACCCCGGCCAGAGAACTGCGTTACAAATGTAAAAATATATGCACGCAGCAGGAAACACAGTAAAATCACAAAAGCTGCCAATTTCGGCGGATCACTTTGATTTTGAAATATTCACTGTGGCTGGACTATATATTTTTTACACACGGAAAAAATGTAGTTTATTGACCACGAAAATATATAGGGTCTTGGATTTGATTTATAAATGCAGAGTAGTATAAGTAAACTTTATTAGAATATTTATGTGAATATATACGCGCAGCTGAAACACAGTAAAAAATGCAGAGTGCAATTTTTGCGGAACAATTTTAGATCGGAAATTTTTACTGTGGCTTGGTTATATTTTTGGGTTAAATTATTGAAGCTATTTGTAATATCCAAGTAGAGCTAGAAATATTTATCTTCTTGGATGTGCACAATTGGAAATAATTTGGCACTACGGAAATGGAAATATGTATGCGGAATAATTTCGAGTGTACGAAATTTCGGGAAGGGCAAATTATGGAAAAATTGCCGCTCGCAAACAAAAGGAATTAAAATATATATTAAATGCCGTTGCGTCGGATTTTATCGCTTTTCGAATTAGACAATAAATCATACAACAAGTTGAACGAAATGGGGTTCAAGCAACTGGCTGTATGACCGGCAAATAATAACAATTGGAAATGGAACTTAGCTGAAGCCGTTCAAGCCACCGTAGGCGCTGGAGATAATCTTCGGAAAAATCCAGGAGTGGAAGTCCAAAGATCCGGTAGAAGGATCAAATGATGGGGCGGGGGTGGCTTGATTGTCGCAGCGATGATGAGTCCCAGGAAAAGCGGCGGTGGACATCCGCGTAGAAATATTATCGAAAACACGGGAGAACTTTTCGGGGTATTGCGCGACGTGCGGCTGTTTATTATTATACCCTTGCAGAGGGTATTATGATTTCAGTCAGAAGTTTGCAACGCAGTGAAGGAGACGTATCCGACCCCATAAAGTATATATATTCTTGATTAGCATCACTAGACGTGTCGATCTAGCCATGTCCGTCTGTCCGTCCGTCTGTCCGTCTGTCTGTCTGTCTGTTTCTACGCAAACTAGTCTCTCAGTTTTTAAGCTATCGGGATGAAACTTTCCCAAAAGTCTTCTTACTATTGCAGGTAGTATATAAGTCGGAACCGACCGGATCGGACAACTATATCCTATAGCTCCCATAGGAAGGACCGAAAAAAACGGTAAAAAAATTCTAGTTTCGGTGTTTTTTGAAGTATTACCTTCTAATCTTGGGAATATTAGTTTTTAATTATTTCTGAATTTCGAATAAAATTTTATCAAAATCAGACGACTATATCATATAGCTGCCATAGGAACGATCGGAAAATTAATGGGAATATAATAGGAAATAAATTATTGCTTCGTTGGTTTTTATTGTATTCTCTTCTACTCTGGGATATGACTCTTTTTAAATATTTCCGAATTTCGATTTTAATTTTATCAAAATCGAACTACTATATCATATAGCTGCCATAGGAACGATCGGAAATAAGAGAAATAATAGGAAATTTATCATTTTTGCGATTTGTAAATTAATAGGAATGATCTGCAAGGGTATATAAGCTTCGGCTGGCCGAAGCTAGCTTCCTTTCTTGTTACACTTGTAAAAAGGAACTAACTACAATAATCTAAGCCTAGTGGCTCCAGAGTGGAGCGGAGACTTGGGGGAGAGTTGGAGAGGGAGAGCGAAGGGCAGTGCGAGCGAGCGAGATGTGGAGATCTGGAGAAAACTGCCACTCGACACTGCCTGCCGAAATTAAACGCCCTTTTGGCGTGAACACAAGTTTTAATCTAAATCATCTCGCAAACAAGAAAAACAGTTAAAACAACTACAAACAAAAAACAAAAACAAAAACAAGAGAGAAAGCTATAGTCGGGTTGGTGTCCCGACTATCTAATACCCGTCACTCAGCTAAAGGGAGTGCGAACGCTGTACTCGGGTTGGTGTCCCGACTATCTATTGGGGCTAAAGGGAGTGCGAGGGAGATAGATATATAAACAATTTTGATTGCGTATAACTTTTTAATGAATGGTCCGATTTGAAAAATGTCTTCTACATTTCGATAGGTATTAATAAACACTATAAAATTTATGGCGATTGTGGGCGTTAGGGGGGGCGTGGCACCTCGATGAAACAAACTTGCGCTGCGTAGGAAGCCCAAGAATATGTGTGTGAAATCTCAACTAGAGCCCTGCATGGGTATACAAAATGGGTTATTTGGGTACCCAAACCAAATTTCAGGTCAAGTAGTTCGGTCTGTCATCGAAAACAGTTCAAGTAAGTCAGGCTTTTTTTTTAATATTACCTACCCAACCTGACCCCAAAATTTTCAGGTCACTTGGGTTTGGGTAAAATTTTACCCATTTACCCAAATACCCAAACCCAAACTACCCAGGTCAAATGGGTTTCAAGTAGGTCAGTTGGGTTTTGGGGTTACCCAAACACTTTTTGCTAAGGCTAATAATTTCTATGAATTTTATAAAAAATATATTTATTAAACACATCGATATTATGTGAGCAGCATTTTCATAACTCATCGCCTAGTCGCGAATTCTTGAGGTCCAGATGGTAATTTTTAATATATGTAAATAATTAAAAATTCGAGAATTAGTTACTTGCCTAGGTAAAATCTACTCAATTATTGGCTGCGACTTCTTGCGGCCCAAAAGGTCAATTGACCAAGTAAAAATTTAAATAATTAAAAATTCGAGAATTAGTTACTTGCCTAGGTAAAAAATCTACTCAATTACTGGCTGCAACTTCTTGCATTGACCCAAAAGGTCATTAATATTTAATACTTATAATTTAATGTCATTGAAGTAGAAAGGGTTACTTGAAACCCAACCCGAACCGACCTTACCTATATTATTTTTTACCTGGCCTACTTGACCTGTTTTTGTTTTGGGA
>JBAMCF010000306.1:0-21067 GCA_037075285.1 Drosophila lutescens
CTTGTAACGAACTGATTCTTTAGGTCTGCTCGCTACGAGATTCGTGCGGCTAGCTCAGTAAGGTTGTGTGTTCGTCCCACCAAATTTATATAAACGTGACCGCCCAGTAGATCAGTGAGAAAGCACAGAATTCACGGGTTCTTAGTGGGTTTATTACGGGTGTAACAGTACAGTGATCTTGATATGGCCGTTCGTGGCCGTCGACGACTCCTGGTCGCCTTGATGACTCGGTGCTCTCCTCGTTGACTGAGGGCTCCGGTTCTGTAGCTCCCTCGACGATCTCTGAAGCTCCCTGAAGATCCTTGAAGCTCCCTGAAGATCCTTGAAGCTCCCTGAAGATGCTCGGCGCTGCTCGTTTCTGCTGCGTAGAATCGACCACTACTCGTAGCGCCTTGAACTCGCCAGGAGATCAGCTGCGCGGGTTTAGGGAAGCGTCACCGTTCCCAGACTAGGGTGAACAGAGGCCGCGATCTCCAGGAATGTCTCCTTTTGATGCACCACCGCCTGTCCCTTGCTCTGTCCCGGATGGTCCCACTAGTGTTCCACTCAGATCGCGCTGGCAGTCCAAGTTACGCAGGGATACTGCCGAGCGCTCCACTTCGCTTCTACGCCTAGTGCAAACGAACGTTCCGCCCTAGCTTCACCCTTTGGCTTACCGTCCCTGACGTTTCCTCGTAGCTCGATCTGTCGTGGTGTGTGGCTGCTTGGCTTGACGTAGCGTGGCTTCTGGTACTCGGGGTCTTGGTCGTACGCCGATCCGGGACTACACGACTCAACCGTAGGGCTCTCCTGGAGTTTTCCACTCGAGACCACAGACGATTGACCGATCTCCCTTCTGGCTCGCTTCACTCTGGGTTCACACACGCCGCTCCGGGACTACACGACTCAAACCGTAGGGCTCTCCTGGAGTTCTCCACTCGAGACCACAGACGATTGACCGATCTCCCTTCTGGCCGATAGGTTTCTTCCCAAGCTCACGATTTACTGTCGCAGGCTTTCACCGCTCAACCTCTGTTCGACGCTCCAGGCTAGATGCGAGGATTAAGTTGAGACAGGAATGCAACGGATCGCCTTGACCTAGCCGTGTGACACCCTCTGGACCTCAGCTACCTGTGTCTCAATTCGGAGATTCCTGGTGATCCAATCCCGAACGTCTCGACGTAGCGATCTTGCTCCTTGTAGGCTCCCACGGCGCTGCTTCCGGCGATTCGACTTGTTGTTGTTCACTTGTAGTTCACTGTACTGGCTGACTTGCTCCCTTTGAATTATCTGGACTGATCTTGATAGATTGACTCTTCGTGATCGACTGATCCTGCTGCCAGCGCCCGGCGGCTTTATATAGGGCCTCCGGGTACCGTTATGTCTCTCTTGCGTTCTGCCCGCGGCATCTCTCCACTCCGGGTCCAAAGTCCGCAGTCCCTGTTTGACCCACTTGTCCTTCACGCACAGCCTTAAATTGTTGTTCTGCATGCTGCTGCCGTCCCGCTGATTCTGTTGTTGCATGTGGCACGCCTGTGTGCCGCTCCGTTGCTGAGATGTGGCACTTGTCCTCCTGGTCCAAAGTCCACGGCAGAGTCCAAAGTCCGGTGCAGTTCCGTTATTTCCTTTTGCACACACGGTACTCTGGCTCTGCCCGCGAAGTCTCCACTCTCTCACTCTCCGCCATGACTCTCCAAACTCTCTTGTCAGAGTTCTCTCTCTCTACCTCGAAGTCTCCAAACTCTCACTCTACACTTCTCGGTCTCCAAACTCTCTCTCTCCGCTGCTTGATCTCCAAACTCTCTATTAGTGAGTTTCTCTCCATTCTCTCTTCGCCGCGCCGCTACTACGCTAATTCGCCGTAACTGGTAAGCGGCCGGCCATCCGCAATTATTGCTGTTTTATTTGTGGGGAGTTATTCAACTCCTCACATTCCCCCCTTACTTCGGGAAATTTTTAAGAAGACTCGTTCCTACTCTCCGGCGTTTCCTAGTGTATCCTAGCCATTGAGTCCTTGCGGTGCTTCTGCTGATTCCCTCGGCGCTCCCTCGTTGCTCCATCGTTGCTCCCTCGACGCTTCCTTGACGCTTTCAACTCCGAGAGTTTCTACGGCGCAAATCGGCATCTCTGCAGCAATTTTGAAACTCCCGCGCCGATCTTCCATCTGGTCCCACTGGGCCCCGATAAACATCAGCTATCGATAACCCAGCGGACCTGCGTTCAAATTTCCCGCGCTGGTTTTCCCATCTGGTCACACTGGGCATCCGATATCGATAACCCAGCGGAACTCCCCATGCTATCGACATCCATCTGATATCGATATCGCTGGGGCGGCGTTGCCACTTGCTCGCTGCGATATTCACCATGATTTTTCCATTTTCGTGTGCCCATCGATCGCACTATCGTCCAGTGCCAATCGACCGCCCTATCGAGGCGCCCCCGTCCCTAGTTCATGGTGATTCTGCATTTTCTCGGTAATTTTCTTCAACTTTCTTTTGTTGCCTTTCTCTCTCATCCTTCTCTCTCCTTTCTAGCACTCCTTCGCCCTCCATCTGCCCTTGGATAGTGCCCCAATGGCTCTGGGTTTTGTGCTGGCAACATCGCCCCAACATTGGCATTTCAACCGAGGCAACAGGTGAGTATTGGGGTGTTTGTTTTCAGGTTCCACCGGCTAATTTTCATTCCCCTTTTTTTTTTTCTTTTTAGATGTGATGCCGACATGTATGCCCCTTTTCTTCACCCCCCCTGTTTTCAGCCGCGTCACCCCCGATCTATGCCGTTTCGTGTTTGTGCTTCGTTTGTTTATTTATTCATGGCCGCTGCTCCTCGAACACCCTCAGGCCCGCGAGCCCCATTCTTACTCGGAACGCGCGCCCGTCCAATCTTACGCGCACGCTGCGCCTTCCGCCCAGGATGCGGGCCTCCTTCACCGCTTGAGCCTGCGCGACACCTTCGGGCCATTCTGTGGGTAGGAGCTCCCGCCATCGCTGCCCTTCTGGTGCCGACGTTTGCCGCATCAGTTTCGGCCTGAACTCTGGGACGCCCTCCGGCGCGGAATGCTGCCTCTTGAACGGCGGCCGCCGACAGGCCAGCGGTTCCGGCCAGATCCACGGGCCCCTCTCGAGCGGATCGTCTCGCCTCGTCGCGTCCTCCGTGGCTGCTCCTCGGTGTGGTGATGCCGGTGTCGTCGGGCCGGTGGTTGGCGTTGGCGGAGCCCATGACTCTGTCGACGCCGGTGCGGGCGTCGTCGATTTGGTGCTCGGCGTCCCTCCTGCCTCTGATCTCCCTCGGACCCTTGGATCCCTTGGGCTCACGCGCGGTGCCTCCTCGTAGATCCGTGGCTCCTCCGCCGCGTTCGCGTCCTCCTCCCAGATCCGTGGCTCCTCCGTTGCCGTCGCGTCCTCAGCGGGTCCTTCCGGCCACGTCCACGTGATGGTTTGCTGCCGCCACCGTTGTCCTTCTGCCACAAACGTTCGTGAGCTGTGGCTCACATGCGCCGACGGAATGTCCGTGCGGATGTGGTGATCCACCGGGCTTGATTGTTGCTGCTGCGGTTGTGGCGACTCGGGTTGTGGTGGCTGCGGCGTCTCGGGTTGCGGTGGCTGCGGCGTCTCGGGTTGCGGTGGCTGCGGCGTCTCGAACCTAGGCGTGGGTGGTCGTGCTGGCCTCCATGGTGACCCCTCGTATCGCGGCGTCGGAGGAACCTCGGGTAAACACCGCGGTGGAGGGCTCGGGCACGTACCTCGGCGTCGGAGGGTACACCGGATTCTCCCACAGCTGCTGCTCCTCCTCCTCGGCCGGCCGTAATTGGGCCTGCCATTCCGGCGAGTTCTCCATCTGCCGCCGCTGCTGTTCCGCGTTCTTGCGTCGCTCCTCACACCGTCGTTGGTTCTCCAGCGTCGCCGCTACGATATAGCCGACATAGTCGCTGGGTTTCGGCAGGTCCTGAGGATGCGTGGGTCCCTGCTCGCCCGGCGCTGTTGTGGCCTGGGGTGGTTCCTCGTTGGCCATCTCGGCCTGGTCCCCGATCGTCGGCTGGTCCTGGGGTGGCTCCTCGCTAGCCCACTCCACCTCGGCAGTGCCTGTCGGGATATGGCCGTCGCTGCGGTCTATCGCCCTCCGGATCCGCCATCTCCTCTGCTTGCCCGGCTCGTCGTCCACCACCTGCACGTCACTGTCGGAGCTCACGACCGGATCCGGGACACCTCTCTTCGGGATCCGCCGCGGAGTTCGGGTGGGCCGGGATGTTGACCGCCCTTGCCCCGGGCTGGATCCTTCGGATGGTTGGTGGATCTCCATGATCCTGCGTGCTTCGCTGCGGGTGATGCGGGTGCTCATGATGCTTGACTTTTTCTGATTGACCATCTGGAGCCGGGCTCTCTTTAACGATACCTCGGTTTCGCGACTTTCCTTTTGTTAGGTACCGCTATTTCCTTCGCCTTCCTTATTCTATGCGGACAATACGGTACAGTTTTCTGTGCCGTCTTCTCCCTTCCTTCGGCAGATATTTGAAACGTGTGCTCTGGTCAGTTCCAAACGAGACTTTGGGAGCTTTGGTTCATTTTCCTGACGAGTTTCCCATTCGGAATTTCTTGGAGTTTCCTTTAGCATCCTTGGAATTATCATGTAGTATCCTTGGAGTGTCGTAGTAACTTTGGAGTTTCTTAGTATTTTTGGAGTTTTGTAGCATCCTTGGATAGTCCTTGGAGGTTTCTTGTAGTATCCTTGGATAGTCCTTGGAGGTTTCTTGTAGTATCCTTGGATAGTCCTTGGAGGTTTCTTGTAGTATCCTTGGATAGTCCTTGGAGGTTTCTTGTAGTATCCTTGAATAGTCCTTGGAGGTTTCTTGTAGTATCCTTGGATAGTCCTTGGAGGTTTCTTGTAGTATCCTTGGATAGTCCTTGGATGTCTTTGTAGTATCCTTGGATAGTCCTTGGAGGTCTTTGTAGTATCCTTGGATAGTCCTTGGAGGTCTTTGTAGTATCCTTGGATAGTCCTTGGAGGTCTTTGTAGTATCCTTGGATAGTCCTTGGAGGTTTCTTTGTTGTTACTAGTCTGTTGTTTCCGCCTGATGCCGTTGCTTGTTTGTATCTTGTGTTTGTTGTTGTTTAAGCTCGCTCACATGTATGGTCCGCTCTTTCTTTGTGTTCACATGGGTTACCTTGCATATTACAGGTGAAACGAAATCCACGACCTGGTATGGCCCGTCGTACCTGGGAGCCAACTTTGCTGCGAATCCTTCTGCCGCTTTCGATAGGTGGTGTTCTTTGGCCCACACGACGTCACCCACTGCTGGTGTCCATTGCCTCCTCCTTAGATTATAATGCCTGGCTTGATCTTGGGAGGCTTTTTCTAGATTTCGCTTTACAATCTCGAAGATCTCTCTGAGTTTGTTGGCGTTTTCATCCGGAGTTTCAGTCGCTCGTCCTGTCCCTAACGTTTCTCGATCGTAGAGGGCGCTTGGTAGTCTGGGCTCTCTGCCTTGGGTAAGAAACGCCGGGGTGTAGCCAGTGGATTCCGAAACGCTGGTGTTTACTGCGAGCATGATTTCCGGCCATTTCTCGTCCCAATTTCTCTGGTCCTGCCCGGCGAACTGCGCAATCATTGTTTTTACAGTTCTATTCGCTCGCTCGGTCGGGTTCTCTTGCGGGGTGTATGGAGCTGTGAATTGTTGTTTGATACCCATATCGGCTAGGAAACCCTTGAAGATTCGGCTGGCAAATTGTACTCCGTTGTCCGGATTACCGTCGCGCTGCGCAGTGGTACTAACTCGGTCCACTTGGAGAACCGGTCTATCAGTACTAGCAGCATTTGGTTGCCGTGCTTTGAACGCGGCAGGGGTCCGACGAAGTCCGCACATACCGTTGCCCATGGTTCCTCTGGCACCTGCGTTAGCATTTTGCCAGCCGCTTGCATTTGATTCGGCTTGAATCTCATGCATGTCTCGCATTTTCTCACATGGGCATCTCGGCATCTCTGTGCATACCTGGCCAGTAATATCGTGCTGCCAGACGTGCAATCGTCCTTTGGCTTCCAACGTGGCCCGCTGAAGGTGAGTCGTGGTTCTCTTTTAGAACTGTTTCCCTTAGAGCTTTAGGGACGCACATCTTCCATGTTGCGACATCCTCGCTGCCTGCTCTGTGTGGTATGTTCCTGTATTTTCCTTTTCCGGATCCGTGCCTATTCCTTCGCTAGTCACTCGATGGCCTAAATACAACAGTTCGTTCTTGAAGAATTGGCATTTTTCCGCGTTTAGCCTCAGATTTGCTTCTTTTCGCCGCCGAAACACTTCTCTCAGGTTCCCTTTGTGTTCTTCTAGCGTGCGTCCGATCACTATTATGTCGTCCTGGTAGGCGAAAGCGTGGGGTGACATTTCCGGACCAATTACTTGGTCCAAGACTCGTTGAAAAGTCGCGGATGCCGAATGGAGACCGAAAGGCATGACCTTCCATTGGAACAAACCTTTTCCGGGCACCGTGAAAGCCGTGTATTGCCTGCTGCTTTCCTCCAGTGGGATTTGCCAGTACCCATCCTTCAGATCCAAACTGCTGATGTACCTCGCTTCTCGCAGTTGGTCGAGGATATAATTTATGCGCGGCATTGGGTATGCATCCTTTATCGACTTTGCGTTGATCTGCCTGAAATCGACACAGAGTCTCCATTTGCCCGTCTTCTTCTTCACCATCACGATGGGGGAGCTGTATGGGCTCTTCGAGTGCTCTATATACCCCATTCCGAGAAGCTCATCCACCTTAGCATTGATCTCCCCTTGAACTTTTGGGTTCTTGGGGTAGTATCGTTGCTTGATTGGCTTGTCGTCTTTCATCGTGATCCGATGCTCGGCCATGTTCGACGTTCCCGTCATGGTGTTGAAGTCGGCTAGCTGTGCCTCCAGGAATTCCGCTGTGTCGTTATCCTCGCTTGTGTGTTGAACGACTGCCACCGATAGCTTTTCCTCGAGCCACCCATTGTGTCGGCTCCTGGCCGGTATTGTGATCTCGTGTCCGGCGCACTTTATTTCGGTTCCGACTTGCGTGAGGAAATTCCATCCTAGCACCAACGAATCCACTACCCCTGGTAGTATCAGCAGGCTCATGGTCAATCGCTTGTTTCCGAATGCGATTTCTACCTCCAGCTGTGCATTGATTCCGCCGCATCTCCCGTCTGCCAACCTAACTTGCCGTCTTGTTCTTGTGATCTTTCCAAGGGCAGCCAGATTGTCCGCCAGTTCCTCGCTTATGAAGCTCGCTGTTGCCCCGGTGTCGATTGTGGCTTTATACGTGCCTCCACCAATCGTTACCGCTGCGGACAACTGCTGCTCCTCCTCGATCAGCTTGCCAGTTAGTTTGGAGAGGAAGCATTTTGCGATCCCCGCCCGCCTCTCTGCGGCTGAGATCGCTGACCATTTCCCGTTCTTTGGCAGCACTCTACGCTCCTGATACCCACTTTGCCGCACACCCAGCAGAACAACAAGCGCTGGTTTCGACAGCCGCGTTCCCAGTGTCCGTGGCCGCCGCACTTTCGGCAGGCCTCCTGGGGGTCTGTGATGTGGGTACTCTCCCGTGGTCTCTGCATGGTGTTTGGTGGCCTCCTCACGGGGATTGTTTGCTGAATCTGTTGGTGTTGTATTGGTGCGTATTGCTGGCGTTCATACGGTGGGTTGGTTGCCTGCTGCCGGTGGTTTTGTAGGGGCGGGGTCCATTGACCGTTTCCACGAGGTTCCTGGTCGCCAGTGTCCTCGCACCGTCTGCACGTGATTTGCGCCTGAGCTGCTGGTTTTGCCCTGGCGAATTTGTTCTCCTGGGCAAACGTCTCCCGTTCCTTCTCCAGTTCCTCAAACTCGTCGGCTAGGTCCATGAGTGTATCCATGTCCGCCACCGTGTATGCTCTGAGGGCGATCTTTAGGTTCGGTGTGCAGTTTTGCCGGATGATGTTGAGGGACTCTGTCGGCGAATAACTAAGTGGCCTCATCATTGCCTGTATGTCGATCATGTAGTCCTTGAACGCCTCCCCGTAGCCTTGCTTCCTCTGCTTGACTTTGTCCGAAAGTGTGGAGAAAAAGTCTCTCGGCAGGAAGTATGTGTTAAAACTCTGGAAGAATTCCGCCCAGGTTTGCCACTGTTTGTTGTTCGAGATGAACCACTTCAATGCCCTCCCTTTAAGTAATTCTGGCATGGCGCGGGGAATCATATCCAAATCCAGGCCGTAAGTGTTTGCGGACCACTCCACTTGTTCCAGAAACTCGAACGGTTTCTCAATGCCGTCAAACTTAAACGACCATTCGCGGACTTGTTTCGCAACCTTCGCATAATCTGGCTGGCTGGGTGTCGGAGTCGGAGTCAGTACCGGTGCTGCCGTTTTCTGTACGCCCTCTGTATTTTTCTTCTGCGGACTTGGCTCTCTCTTCCGTGCCTCCTGTTGCATGTTGTCGATGCTCAGACTTGCCAATAGGTCTTTCCCTTCGGCGGGAGTCAATGTGATGCTTGGGGCTGTTTTCTCGGTGTATGCTGCCTCCAGCTCGACCCAGATCCCGGCAAGTTTCGGGTCGTTCTCCGTCTCAGAATAGTATTCTGACAATGCCTTTCTTTTGTCGTCTGTTTTTCCTTCCAGAGCGATGTTTAGCCTGTCTGCGACGTAGGCAAAATCCTCTGTCTTCTGTGCTTTCTCACTGATCTACTGAGCGGTCCGGTTTATATAAATTCGGTGGGACGAACACACAACTATACTGAGCTAGCCGCACGAATCTCGTAGCGAGCAGACATAAATAATCAGTTCGTTACATCTGGCGCCCAACGTGTGGCTGCGTGGCTTGACGTGGCGTGGCTTCTGGTACTCGGGGTCTTGGTCGTACGCCGATCCGGGACTACACGACTCAAACCGTAGGAGTTCTTGGAGTTCTCCACTCGAGACCACAGCCGATTGACCGATCTCCCTTCTGGCTGATAGGTATCTCCCAAAGCTCACGATTTATTGTCACAGGCTTTCACCACTCAAACTCTGTTCGACGCTCCAGGCTATATGCGAGGATTTAGTTGAGACAGGAATGAAAACGGATCGCCTTGACCTAGCCGTGTGACGGCCTGTGGACCTCAGCTACCTGTGTCTCAATTCGGAGATTCCTGGTGATCCAATCCCGAACGTCTCGACGTAGCGATCTTGCTCCTTGTAGGCTCCCACAGCGCTGCTTCCGGCGATTCGACTTGTTGCTGTTCACTTGTAGTTCACTGTACTGGCTGACTTGTTCACTTTGATAACTCATCCTGCTGCCAGCGCCCGGCGGCTTTATATAGGGCCTCTGGGTACCGTTATGTCCCTCTTGCGCTCTGCCCGTGGCATCTCTCCACTCCGGGTCCAAAGTCCGTGGTCCCTATTTGACCGTCTTGTCCTTCACGCACGGCCTTAAATTGTTGTTCTGCGTGCTGCTGCCGTCCCGCTGATTCCTTCGCTGCATGTGGCACGCCTGTGTGCCGCTCCGTTGCTGAGATGTGGCACTTGTCCTCCTGGTCCAAAGTTCACGGCAGAGTCCAAAGTCCGGTGCAATTCCGTTATTTCCCTTTTGCACACGGCACTCTGGCTCTGCCCGCCAAGTCTCCACTCTCCTTGTGAGAGTTCTCTCTCTCAACCTCGAAGTCTCCAAACTCTCACTTTCCACTTCTCGGTCTCCAAACTCTCTCCGTCCTCTGCTCGGTCTCCAAACTCTCTGTTTGTGAGTTTCTCTCCATTCTCTCTTCGCCGCGCCTCTACTACGCTAATTCGCCGTAACTGGTAAGCGGCCGGCCATCCGCAATTATTGCTGTTTTATTTGTGGGGAGTTATTCAACTCCTCACAGCCTATGGCGAAGTCCGATGGGATAGCTTTTGTTCAGCTTCACAAGCTCATTCGGGTTCTCCGAAACAATCTTCGTCCCGAAATTAGGCATGAGATCTCAGAGAGATTTGTCGCAGGCGTGAAGCGTTTTTATCTGATGTGAAGCGTTGTCAGGGTTATTCCAAACCTTCCCTTTCAAACGGGAAGTCTCGGAATTTAGTCCAGAACAGGAGATGCCTCCAGAATAAGAATCTGATAGAGAAGGCGATATCGAAGCATTTTCCTTGTTGTGCTGGAACTGCCGCAAGGAAGGCCACAGGTATCAAGACTGTGTAGCCGAAAGAAGAATCTTTTGCTATGGTTGCGGAGCTGCCAACACATACAAAACCAGTTGTAATAAGTGTTCAAAAAACTCCAGAGCGGGCGGGTTGATGTCGCCATACAAACAGAAGGCCTCCAGTGGCGTTCGGAGCCAAGCAACGATTACCGATCCATAGAGCATGCAGCTATAGTTGCACCAATTTCTTTCCCTGACGTACAAATATCCCCAGACTGTCCTTTGCTTCATAGCAAAATTCCAATATTAGGAAATATTAATATCCCAGAAGTAAATAATGAACAAGAACTAGAAAAGCGAAAAACGCGAAGTTCCGTCCGAATAAGATCATTTTGGCAAGAAGTCAAAGCGTGTAAAGCCGGACTGGAATATATTAGTTCTCTACCTGCAGGACCAAATGATCCTCGACCCTTTTTATCAAATCGCATGTTCGATCGCACCGTTTACGGACTGTTAGACTCTGGCGCATCGATAAGTTGTGTCGGTGGAAACCTAATTAACATAATTAACAGCAAAGATTTTAAGACAATAAGAGGCAGCGCTACAACGGCAGATGGAACATCTCAGCAAATAGTTGGTCATTTGAAAGTTGAGGTAGAATACAACGACGTCAAAAAGCCTTTGAAAATTTATGTAGTACCTTCACTGAAGCAGAATTTGTATTTAGGCATAGATTTCTGGAAACTTTACGATCTGCTTCCCAAATGTCTTAAGGTATCCTCACTAGAAACCGATTCCGACCGTAAGGCTAATGCTGATCAGCATAACTTGTCCGAGTTTGACAAAGCCAAATTAACGAACGTCATTAATAGTTTTCCGTCATTCACTCAAGAAGGTCTCGGCAAGACCAACTTGATAACGCACTCAATCGATGTTGGCACGGCCAAACCGATAAAACAACGACACTTTCCTGTCTCACCCGCAGTAGAAAAGGCTATGTATGCCGAGATTGATAGAATGATACAATTGGGTGTGATAGAGGAGTCAGAAAGTTTGTGGTCTTCCCCTATAGTAATGGTGACGAAACCCGGAAAAGTAAGGATCTGTCTAGGTCAGGTTCCTTTAGAGGTTTCATCGCGAGACAAAACGGCTTTCACTGTCCCTGGTAGACCGCTCTACCAGTTTAAGGTTATGCCTTTTGGGCTGTGCAATGCCACAAGTACAATGTCCCGTTTAATGGACAAGGTTGTGCCAGCTCATCTCAGAAACGAGGTGTTTATTTACCTCGACGATTTATTGGTAGTTTCTTCCAGCTTCGAGAGGCATCTTGAAGTTTTGACAGAGATCGCTCTGCATATAAAGCGTGCAGGTTTGACGATCAACATTGGCAAAAGTCACTTCTGCATGCTTCGGGTGCGACATCTCGGTCATATAATCGGCGATGGTGGAATACGCACCGACCCAGAAAAGGTGGCCGCAATTACAAATTTCCCTTTACCAAAGACGTTAAGCAGCCTACGAAGTTTTATGGGTTTGTGTGGGTGGTATCGTAAGTTTGTTCCCAATTTCGCTTCCCTCTCAGCTCCTTTAACAGACTTAATGACCACCAAACGAAGATTTAGTTTAACCGACGAAGCCATAAAAGCTTTCGAAGTCTTAAAACTTTCTCTCAGCAAGGCTCCAGTCTTATGCAGCCCCGACTTTGCAAAGCCTTTTGCGATACATTGTGACAGTACTAGTACAGGTGTCGGAAGAGGGAGAAGAAGCTGAACAAAGCTCAGCGTAATTATACTGTTACCGAGCAAGAATGTCTAGCGGCGATATCAGCTCTCAAGAGTTTTAGGGCGTATGTGGAAGGACATAGATTTAAAATCGTAACCGACCATGCCTCATTGAAGTGGCTAATGTCCAACCACGACATAAATTCACGGTTAGCTCGATGGGCTTTAGCTTTACAAAGATATGATTTTACAATTGAACATCGAAAGGGTTCTCTAAATATTGTTCCCGACTCGCTTTCCCGTGTTAATAAAGACGTAGTAGCCGCTATAGACTTACGCGAAGGATTCTTAGTGGACATCAATTCAAAGTATTTGCAATCAGCTGAGTATGTTTCTCTTATAGAGAAGGTGAAAGCAAACCAAGAGAATTTTCCTGATCTTAAGTCTGACAGTGGTTATGTTTATCGGAAAGCCGAACACTTAACAGGAGAGCAAGTCCATGATGAGTATGCCTGGAAGCTCTGGATACCTAAAGAACTGGTTCCAGAAATCCTCTCGCTAGCTCACGATAGTCCTTTATCATCTCACGGCGGCATACACAAAACGATTGAGAGGGTAAGGCGTTACTATTTTTGGCCTGGTCTGGTTCCAGATGTAAAGGCTTATGAAGTGTGCAAAAGCACTAAAGCTCCGAATTGTGTACTGCGACCACCATTAGAAAAAGCACCGAAGAGTCAGCGATGTTTCCAACGGTTGTTCACATATTTCCTTGGACCCTATCCCCAATCTAGGAGTGGAAATATCGGTATATTCATCGTGCTCGACCATTTTTCTAAATACGTCTTTCTAAAACCCGTAAGGAAGATAGATACAAGTGCAGTTACAAAATATTTGGAAGGGGAGTTGTTTATGGCATACGGGACTCCTGAAACAGTGGTGTCCGACAACGGCTCACAATTTCGCTCTCACGCTTTTCAGAAATTAATGCAGCAATACGGCATTACGCATACGCTGACGGCCGTCCATTCGCCTCAGGCTAATGCGTCCGAGCGCGTTATCCGCTCTGTGATTTCTGCAATTAGAGCATATCTCCGACCCGACCAAAAGGAATGGGACGAGTATCTCAACAGAATATGAGATCGTCCGTGCATGCTAGTTTGGGAACCTCCCCTACTACATGGTCTTCGGACAACATATGATTAACTCCGGTGGTACATATTCGTTGTTAAGGAAGTTAAATTTACTGGATGATCGTTCTCTGGAATTCAATCGTCAGGATTCATTTGAAATAGTTCGAGATAAAGCTTGCAAGTTATAAACGAAAAGCGATATAATCTTCGGTCAAGAATTGTGTCTTTTTCAAACATTATTATGGATAAAAAAAAATAAATGTAATTAAATAATTAATAAGATTAAAATTAAGTTATGATTCATTTAGTGCGCGGCTAATTTACGGTTATATCTTCCTGGCAAAAAACAAGAGAGAACGCTAAAGTCGGGTTGGTGTCCCGACTATCTAATACCCGTCACTCAGCTAAAGGGAGTGCGAACGCTGTACTCGGGTTGGTGTCCCGACTATCTAATAATCGTAACTCAGCTAAAGGGAGTGCGAGGGATAATAGATATATAAACAATTTTGATTGCGTATAACTTTTTAATAAATGGTCCGATTTGAAAAATGTCTTCTACATTTCGATAGGTATTAATAAACACTATAAAATTGCGTTTATATATTTTTAAAATCTTAAAAGATGTGGCCTCCAGACATATTTGAAAATCGTTTATGGCGATTGTGGGCGTTAGGGGGGCGTGGCACATCGATGAAACAAACTTGCGCTGCGTAGGAAGCCCAAGAATATGTGTGTGAAATCTCAACCTTCTAGCTTTTATAGTTTCCGAGATCTCAGCGTTCATACGGACGGACAGACAAACGGACAGACGGACATGGCTATATCGACTCGGCTAGTGACCCTGATCAAGAATATATATACTTTATGGGGTCGGAAACGCTTCCTTCTCCCTGTTACATACTTTTGCACGAATACAACATACCCTTTTACTCTACGAGTAACGGGTATAATAATGAAACGTTTATAAGTACACATATAACTCAATGTCAAGGAATGCCTTGATTTCTTTTCCAGCCTACCTGCGTCGGAAGATCGATCGTCCGCCGAGAAACCAGCTGTGTGAGTTGTTTTACCTTTATTTTAGAAAACAAATGAAATTATCTGTGCCAATTAAATCCTCATAAACGATAAAAAGGAAAATCAATGCCGAAAATTTAAGAAAGCCATTACTTAAAATTTAACCATGCCAAAAAATGAATTAAACCTAAAAAGAATTCTTTCAATTTACACTGAGAATTTCTTCTTTGGAAAAAATAATTAATTTTAATAAACATAAATTTAAATAATTAGCGCACCACTAATGAATAATGAAACAAGAATGATGCAACAAGAATGAATATCAATATGTATAAAGAAAAATTATTGAATATCTTTTGAACTTAAAACTATTTTTCAACCTTTATATTTTACATATATTTTTATATTCTTATATAATCCATAGTTTAAACATTTTTCAGCACGTGTTTATACACCCATCATACACAAATGAAATAACTATTTTAATGGAAGCTTAAACAATTAACTAACTGAACTCAGCTGATATCTCTGCGGTCATAGGGTATACAAGGGATCTCCAGAGTTATGCTCTAGCGGCAGGTGGTCATAGGTAGGGTGGGCAGAATGCGAGCCCAATTACATCCAAGGCTTCGCAAACAACAAACTGTCCTTTTTCAATAACTCTCTTCTTGCTTCTTAAAACTTTATTTTTCTAAATCATGCATCTTTTCTTCCGGTTTAGTAACTAACTTTTGATATTGTCGCATGCACGCTCAATTCTGATCCTATTAATAGTAATACGTAGACAGTGTCAAGATCTGAACAAGCAAGACCTCCACCCCCCAAGCCGACGAGCTAGTGCCGGAATATATAGCGTGCCCCGCCAATACAGATCCTTGGAAACATTTAAAGTACTTTGCACTTTAGTCGAACGTTACACGCTACACTGCTTCGGATCATTTGAAAATTCGCACTATAGTAGTGCAAGAGAAAACATGCTTGAAGTTCGTCAGTTCGAATTTCGAATCCATATTTCTTGCTTCCACTCACGTAATTTTGCTCGCCATATTGCTTTTTGCGCTCTTTTTCTAAGTTAGAGAATCTCCGAGAGAGAGAATTCGGCAAAATTATATTATTTAAGATCAATTTTATGAATATTTCAGGTAAAAACGATATGAGTATGAATTACCTGAAATTCACATGGACATATCGATTTTACGGCGACGGGCTTTTTTTTGTGTGTACTTATCTAATTAAGGCCGCGAGTTTTTCAACACAACCTGGAACAACATTTAACAAATTAATAGGGTTGTCGAATTTTAAAAAAATATCGTACTAAATATATTTGGTTTTTGAAAAAATATCATTAATGATATTTGAAAATATCAATTTAAAATATCGATATAACGATGATATTTTCTATTTTTTCAAAATATTAATATTTTAATGGGAGAGAAAATCACAGGCGCACAGTATAATGCTTTAACATACAAGATATGAAAAAATTCAAGAAATCGAAAAATTTTATTAAATCAATTTCACATTTTTTTTAAATACAGGAATGCTAAAATGAAAGCTTAGGTTCTTTTTATATGTTTGGATGCAATCGTTACGAATTTTGCCAAGAAAATGGTCTCCAAGAAATAGATTTATAGGTGTTTAAAAAAATAACATTTTTTCGACTCTCAAGGAGATATTTATATGGGTTAAAAAAATCCTGAGCCACAACTTTTCGACTTTCAAGTAGAAATTTTGAAAATCCTTCTTTTGGAGACCGTTTTTCTGGCCAAATTCGTGATTATTGCAACAAAATATATATCACCATCACAATTTTTAAAGTAGACATATAATGTAAATTAGAAATTAAATGATATGAAATGAAATGCTAGGAAAAGAAATCGGTACTTAAAGACTTTAAATATACTCGCTCGGTTATATGCTGGTCCGTCATACAACTGCCTGCATCGCAAACCACGCATTTTGTGGCAGAGGCCAATCTTTCAGATGTAATTGAACTTTCAGGAGTAATAAGGCAAGCTAGGGCTTTAAAGTGACCAACCATTATAAAGGGCCAAAATATCATTTACAAATAACATTGATATTCGACATTTCGATTTATCGATATCTTTATATATTTTCGACATTCCTACAAAATACCACTACTTTTTGATATCTTTAGTTAGTCCACTAATATAGGTGGAGAAAGTATCCACACAATCAGCTCCTCTTTTTCTTAAGAATTCGCGGTTTTTGAAGAGTCGATTAAAATGTCAAACGAACTAGAAAAAAAGGAAGAACGGATTTAAATATCCACAAAATCAAAACTTTTACTTGTTCCTAAGAAATCGCGGTTCTAAAAAAATCGAGTTCAATATCGAACCTTTTCTTATACTTGGTAGGATATTTAAATCAGTTTTTTAAAAACCGCGAATTCTTAAGAAGAAGAAGAGCTGATTGTGTGGATACTTTCTCTACTTAGCTATATTCTTATAGTTTGTTTGATATTTGAATCGATTCTTCAATAATCGCGAATTCTTAAAAAGAAGAGGAAAAGCATCTTTAGATTATGCGGACTAACTTAAGATACGACAAAGTAGTGATACTTTGTTAAATGTTGCTCCACTTTGTATTGAAGAACTGGCGACCTTAACAAAGGCTGACAAAAATTATACTACCATTTAACGGGATGCAGATGCTAAGTTCAAGCTTTTTTTTCCAGAGGTGGTACCAGCATTAGAGTGGTTTTTTTTTGTATGAAAAATTCTAAGGTCCTACTCTCACCTCCTTATACTTTGCGCATTGGTGCATTTAAGACATACCAAAAAGAAAAAGTTAAAAAAATGCGATTTAGGGTCTGCGCATTGACCTTTAAGTTTAAAAAAATATTTTAATTTCATATAGGTGGCGTAGACTTGTCATTATTATTTGAGTCTAAACATAAAGGTAACCTTGTCACTTTTACCCAAAAATAAACTAATTAAATTATAAATTATTTGTTTTTGTTTTTTAAGATTTCAAGTAGAATGGCTTAAAACGCCACATTCTGCTCTGCCACTTGTAAATTTTTATCTAAAATAAATTAATTAATTCATAAATTATACGTGTCAATTGATCAACATGAACTCTTTATTTGTAAATCGTTATCTAAAATAAAATAATGAAATTATAAATTAATTGTTTTTATTGTTTCTGGTTTTTTAAAATTTCAAGAAGGCTGGCCTGAAACGCCGCATTCTGTTCTGCCATTCCGCGGAGTATTTCCCTCGTCTCCCTCTGGTGCTCACGGGTCTGCTGCTGTTGCTCCCTCTGTATGTCATTTAGCTCTCTAGCCAGAGCTATAAGCTCCTGGTGGGTTGCCAGCATACAACGCTTCCTAGGTGGCTCTGCAACTGAGGAGGTCGCGCGTAAGGCTGGCTCCCCACCAGAGGTTGCTGCTTCCGAGCGTGGCTCAGTTATTGCCATCTCTGAGGGGTCTAGCTCTATAATGTCCTCCTCGGTTTCATGACAAAAACTATGCAATTCTAAGAGAAACATTGTTAATACTTAAAATTTTATTTTATATTTGAATACATTACGGGTGGTCTGCACCATACGGGGTTCCATGTTGTGGACAGCGAAACTCCCGAGGATTCGATCCACCTTTTCGAACAATGTCCATCTCGATGGACAAAAAAATTTCAGTGCATTTTATGTTGACTTACTTGTACTTCCGCGTGAGTTTCTCTAACTTCGTGCGTACTTTGGTCCACGATACATCTATGTCCTGTTCTCCCATGGTCATGGCCATCATCTGATAGACATAGGAGTTTTTCCTCTGGCCCCTTAAGTCTTCGATGTGGTCTCCCCAGAGGTCTACCAAGGCGACTTCCATCTCTGGGGTCCACAATGTGGGGGTGCGCTTTAAAACTTAAAGGTGCGCGAAACTCTTTTATAATATGTACTTAAAAAATTCTAATAATTCCACTGTTGCCCGGCATTTTAAGTTTGGAACTTCATTTTCGTTGACATAAAAGTCATTTCGTTTTGAATTTCCGTATTTTTATGGTTTCTTTCACAAAATATACCAAAAATACTGGGAGAAACAGATGGGATAGGAACATCAAAGGGCTGACGGCGGAATTTTTTCAACCGTTTGGCTTGTCAAATTTGTGTAACCGTCTGAGACGGTAGACGGTAAACGGTAAATGTTGCCTAATGTGAATAGGCTTTAAAGAGTATCTAATAGTCGAGGGACTCGACTAAAGAGTTCTCCCTTGTATTTTACTATAAAAAGTTAGTTAGCCACAATTAATTATCAATTTTTACCGTTGACTAACTTTTTTTTTATAGTAACCACTACGTTTACGTATACAAAAGAGTAACTATTTGAATGGTAGATTTGACAATTTTGTGTGTGGGGAGTGTTTTACTATTATATTGGTTTACTTTACCAATGGATTTTTTTGTGTGTAGTAAATATATTTGAAAGCATATGTTATTTATTAGATTTTCTTATTTAAAAATGGGTTTTTATTTCTTTCACACTTCTTGTAGGCTGATGGAGAATATGACAAGGAACAACTGAGAAGTATGTGAAAATTTGGCACACTATACTTTAATTTTAAAACCTTTTATTAGTTCTTAGGAATGCTTTTAAAGCTTTCGACCACGACGGTGCAGGATGGATCGAACATGCAGATGTATCTAGCATTCTTGAAATATTGGGTCAAAAATCGGAACCGCCAGCGGTTAAAGCACTTTTAAAAGAAGTCGATAAAGGGACAACAGGTAAATTGGATTTCAGCCAGTTCTGTAAACTGGCCGCCCGCTTTATTGAAGTAGGGGAAGATGTAAGAGCACTTCAAAATGAGTTAAAGGAAGCCTTTCGTGTATATGATAAAGAAGGAAAAGGCTATTTAACAGTTGCAACTTTGAGGGGTATTCTTCACGAATTAGACGATAAACTGTCGAACCAAGACCTAGATATGATCATAGAGGAAATTGATGCGGATGGCTCCGGTACGGTTGATTTTGACGGTAAGTAGTTGAACAGTTAAATCTAAAACGAAAAATAATAAAAAAATTTTCAGAATTCATGCAAGTTATGACAGGTAATATTTGTAACCGTAAAACATTATTTGTTCTACTTGGCGTCGTAAGCCTTTATTTTAAAATATAATACCCTAAAGAGGGTGCAAAATAAAGAACTGGTTTTTATTCTATGAAATAATTTTTAAATTCAATATTTTTAAGAGATAAATTTGTATATCCTTCAAACGCTTCCATAACTGCCTTGCAAACTGAAATCATAGTACCCTTTGCAAGGGTATCTTTTTTTGTGTTGTTATTTTGTGTCAAAGAAAAGTACGTACGATAGTACCCATAGGTTTTAGAGTTCTAAGTGATCGGTCATGGCTGCCAGTTAAAAACAATTATTTTCAAGAAAAATGGACCCTGAACCGTACAGCGCACTGCCTGTGCTATAACTTTCTTACGGGGCCAACACTTGTATATCCGTTACTCGTAGAGTAAAAGGATAAAGTATATTCCCACCGGGAAAATTCCTCTGGAAAATAACATATTTTCATCAGGTTTCTCCATACAAGCGGAAGGAACAAAACCTCATTTATCGGGGGTGACACAAAAAGTAAGGGGAAATGAGGTTTCTATCTGGATCTCTGGCTATATAAGTTCCAATACTTAAGGGAGTCGCACCACAGAATCAAACAAATTTTTTTTGTTATTGACCCCAAACCATATGCAGAATATGTGGATAAAAAGCTATTTAGATATTTTTAAAAGAAGTAACTTGGGGTGACCCAAGCAAAGCAATATAATTATACCAAAAATTCATCAATTTATTTATTTTGTTATTTTTATTTATTTATTTCCAAAAAATTAGCAAATATCTGCCAATATAAACCTAACTCCTACCTCCGCCCGAGTAAAGGAGTTTTTATACCCGTTACTCGCAGAGTAAAAGGGTATATTGTATTCGTGCAAAAGTATGTAACAGCTAGAAGGAAGCGTTTCCGACCCCATAAAGTATATATATTCTTGATCAGGATCACTAGCCGAGTCGATCTAGCCATGTCCGTCTGTCCGTCTGTCTGTCCGTCTGTCCGTCTGTCTGTCTGTCTGTATGAACGCTGAGATCTCGGAAACTATAAAAGCTAGAAGATTGGCATTTTGCATGCAGATTCTAGGAGTTCCTACGCAGCGCAAGTTTGTTTCAAAAAGGTGCCACGCCCCCTCTAACGCCCACAATCGCTTATATACGATTTTAAAAATTTCAATATTTCGGAAAAGTAAAAATGCAGTTTTATTGTGTTTATCAATACCTATCGAAATGTAGAAGAAATTTTTCAAATCGGACCATTCGTTAAAAAGTTATGCGTGTTCAAAGTTTCTATCTCCATCTCCCTCGCACTCCCTTTACCTGAGTAACGGGTATCTGATTGTCGGGGCACCCGACTATAGCGTTCTCTCTTGTTTTTTAATGATATGCTCCGACTCACATCAAGTGGGCAGAGGGAAGGATAGGTGATTAAAAATATTTCTTAAATTAAAGTCCACGGAACATTCAACAAACAACAAAAAATACAATTCATTATATTGAGTACACAAAACTCGAAAAGGATCGTACGCTTCGAAATTCGATTTGCAAATTTCAAGAGCAATAGGCCGAAAGTAGCGGGATGCTCTTACGGGGATCGAAAACCGTATTTGGCCGAGTAAGAAGCTAGAATTTATAAGTCCAGTGATCAACTTGTGGAGGAACATCACTCCGTGGCAGGTCCGACGATCCATTAGCGAGGGCAGGTTCAGAAGACGCAGTCTATCGACGTATGATGGCAGGTGACGTTGTGGATCCCAGTTTAACCCACGTAAAGCAAACAAAAGGAACTGTTTCTGTACCGATTCGATTAGGTCCTGATATTTAGCATATTGAGGTGACCATACGCACGAGCAGTATTCAAGAATAGGTCGCACAAGAGAAATGTAAAGGTGCTTTGTGGTGTAGGGATCCCCAAATTCTTTAGACCAGCGCTTTACAAACGCAAAAACCCCTTTTGTTTTACTGACAATGATGCCGATGTGATTGGTAAAGTTTAGGTTGTGGCTAAATAAAACTCCAAGATCTGTTAAGGAATTAATGCGTTCAAGATCGTTCATC
>JBAMCF010000307.1:0-25563 GCA_037075285.1 Drosophila lutescens
GCGCTACTCTTAATGATTTTAATGTTTTGTTGCCCATTTTTTTAAATTTATCTATTGAAATAGTTTCAAAGATATTATCCCAGGGTGCCACTTTAAGTTGGGTAATTTTTTGTTTACCAGCCTGCAGTTCAAGCCTTTGGAAAAACTGACCTAAGTCAAGGGTTCCATTAGTTTACAAATCTCCAACATTATATCTTGCGGTGATTTTTCCCAGGTTTGAAGAAACATAAATTATTATTCACATGCAAGGTCACTACTTTACGTACTTCGACCATTGCTAATGACTTCATATACGTTGGGCTTAGAAGCTTTATTTGGAGATTGCCTAGGCAATTCTGCTTTATCTTTTCCTGCGCCAGGAATTTTTGTCTACTTTTTTGTCTTGTAGTGACTTGTAATATATTTGCCGTTATATTTTGAAAGATCCTTAATTGTTATTCTAGAGTAGAGGCCGTCTGCCACGAAGTTATCTTTTCCCTTTTAGATATTCGACTGTGAAATCATATTCTTCTAATTCGAGCCGCATGCGTGTGAGTTTTGAACTAGGATTGACCATTGAAAATAAGTATGTTAGTGGTCTATGATCAGTTTTAACTGTAAAATGTTTGCCATAAATATATGGTCGAAAATATGTAATTGCCCAACGAATTGCTGCTAATTCCTGTTCGGTAGTGCTTTTATTGCTTTCGGCTTTTGTAAATGAGCGTGATGCGTATGCTATCGGGAGTTGATGGCTCCGAGTTATGGCTTTGAGTTAATACGGCCCCACATGCTTGTTTTAACTTGCATCCGTTATTATACAAAATTCTTTAAGGAAATCAGGATATTGTAATAAAGTTGGTTCTATAAGTTTATCTTTTAAATATTGGAATGAATTTTGGCATTCGGAAGTCCATTTAAATGGAATATCTTTTACATAATCTAGTTATGTGCCGTGAATAGTCGGCGAAATTTTTAATGAAACGTCTATAATAATTGCAAAATGCTATAAATCGTCTAGCACCATCTGCATCATGTGGGACTGGATAGTTTTTTATGACATCATGTTTCTTATCATCTGGTAATATTCCTTTGTCTGTACATTTATGACCAAGGAAGGTCTACTTCATGCATAAAAAATGAACATATTTTGTGGATGTAGTTTTAAATTGTGTTTTCTGCATATTTCAAAGATGTCTTTTAGGTTTTTAAGCATATGATTTTCAGAACATCCAATGACTATTAAATCATCCATATAAAGGAATGCTTGAGAAGCTTCAAGTCCAGAAAATGCAATAGTCATCATTCTTTGAAATGAGTTTGGGGCTATTTTCAAACCAAAAGGTAATCGAGTGAAACGATATGAGCCATTGCTCGTTGAAAATGACGTTATGTTTCTTGAACTTTCTTCTAATTCGATTTGATGGAAACCTGACATCAAATCAAGGCATGAGAAATACTTTGCTCTTCCTAGTTGATCCAAGATGTCATCAATTCTCGGAAGCGGAAATTTATCAGATAAAAGTTTTTTATTAATTTGTCGATAGTCGACTACTAGTCTCCATTTCTTTTCTGTTGAACCCTGAAGTGTTTTCTTTGGGACTAGTAAAAGTGGGCTGTTGTATTCTGATACAGAGGGTTCGACTATATTATCTTTAATTAATTTTCCTACTTGTTTTTGAATTTCCTCAACTTGGCTATGCGGGCTTCTATAATTTTTAATATAAATTGGTTCCTCGTCTTTCAATCTCAATTTTTGCTTGTAGAAATTATTTGTTGTAATTGCTTCGGTTTCAAGACCGAATACATCAGTATATTTTTCACATAGTTCAGTTAATTGTTGTTTGAATTGAATGGGAAAATTTTTCTTTAGTTCTTTTATGATGTTCTGTTCTCTATTACTTGAAGTGTTTTGAATTACATTATAATCAGAAATTGGTTCACATTTTAAATTGCTTATACTAATCAATTGATCAGTACTGGTTGTGTTGAGTAATCGGACAAATGAATTTTCTTTTGATGTTATAGTATTGGCAATGTAAATACCAGGTTGAATCTCCTGATTTGGTATTAATATAGTATCAGTATCGGACATTATTTCGATTTTTCGTATTACTTGAGATCTGGCTGGGAGTAGGATTGTATTATTACCAGAAGTATATGTTATTGGAATATAAATGTGAATGTCTATATTATTTGGTCTTATTATAAACCAATCCTCTGTAGGGTTAAGGTCTATTTGGCAATTTAACTCTTTTATAAAATCGATTCCTATAATTCCATCACATGGAATCGCAAAATCTTGGTTTACAATATGAAAATTATATGGAATTATATATTTGTCTGTCTTAAGTTCTATTGGACAAAGTCCTTTGGATTTTATGATTCCCTCGCCTATTCCTTGAATATTTATTGTATTCTTTATTTGTATATTGTTAAAGATATCGGAATTTTCTTTTAAAAGTGAAATATTTGCTCCCGTATCCACAAGGAACGTAAGCTGCTTCCCTGTTTCTGAATTAATAAATGGTACAAATATATTGAGATTGAGGTTGATTGTATAAACCGTTTGTTTTTTTAATTTCTCGTATCTAAAGGGGTCTGCGAGTTTCCCGAAACTGGCTGGGTAACGCGGACATTATTGTTTTGTTGATTGTTATTGGAGTTGCTGCTATTTTGATTATTGTTGTTTCCTCTATAATTTCCACGACCTCTATTGTAATTATTGGTGTGGTTATTATAGTTACGATTATAGCCATTATTTTGGTTGTAACCGTTATTTCGATTGTAGCCGTTATATTGGTAATACCCATTATTTTGGTAGTTACCACGACCATTGCCTCTACCTCTACCACGGTAGTTACCTCTGAAGTTGTTACCTCTATAGGCTTGTCCTTTGTTTGCAAATAGTATTGCGTTGGCATTACCCGTCATTTCAGTACTACACTGAATGTACTTTGTGACGGCCTCATTCATTGATGAGAAGTTGCCTGCCTCAAGGATTGTTTTGAGTCGGCCATGTTCACAATTTTTTATCATTGTGTTTATAGCCTCCTTGGTGCTAAATTTGTCTGCGTGTTCAGCGGGTAATCCTTCATCAATATACGAAGCTTCAAGAAGCTTTCGTAAATTTTCAACTTCAGTTGTGAATTTTTCTGCTGTTTTTCCTTTTTGTGTAGTTTTTGACATTTTGGCTTTTACTACATCGGATGTATCGCCAATAATTGTGTCTTGTAATTTTTTTATTATTCCGTTTATAGTGGATTCATTTTGCACTTTATACAAAGTTGAACCCAATATTTTTGATTTTATGACTTCGACAGCTATTTCTTCGAATGTGCCTTTAGTTAGGTTTACTAACTTTAGGGCTGTGACAAATCTTTGAAGGTTAATTTTTTGTCCGTTGAATTCGGGTATAGCATTTGCTATATCTTTAATATATGCCCGTTGGGCAACAGTTTCGTCCGGCATTGTTAATATTTGTTCTATTTCGCTATCGGAATCAGCTGGTTCTTGATCTGATAATTCAGATTGAATAAGTACAGCTGGAATTGTAAGATTATTCAAATCTTTCTCTTCTATTTCTGGGCTATCAAATGTAGATTCTTCTACCTGTACCTGGTTGACTTCTGATGGATCTGATGATTCCAATTCGTCACCAGTTTCTAATTTCAAAGGGGTGTTTAAAATTGTTGGTATCGAAATATTTAAATTATACTTTTCTTTTATAGTTGTTAGATTTGTTCGAAGTCTAGACAGAAACTTCGATACCTCAGACCAACGATTTTTATCTAGTCGATCTCTTTGCTCATGTATTAGTATACGCGCATTGTTAAAGCGAGATACTAATATTTCTACATGTTTATTTATAGTGGTTTGTTGTGTTGTTCTATTTTGCGTTAATGATTTATATGATTTATCAAAATCGCTTTTTAAGGTATTTAGAACTTTATATAATTCACTCCATTCCATTATAATATGGATATGAATTATTTCTGTACACCACTGAAATGTTAGCTCTACCTAATATGTCGTGATCAGTTTGAATTGTTCTCACGTGAATACCTGGGACAGTACTTAATACCATAGCTTTTTGTTTTTCGGAGCAATGTATTAAAGGTGAGAATTCTAAATTATATGTTGACATATATAAATTTTCTAACTCATAGATAGTCATTGGGGTCGTTGAGACCAGTGTAATTATTCTTTCACTAAAATCTGGGTCCCTCATATAGGTGTAAATTGCTGCCTCTATGTTTAACATTGTTATGTTTGTCTACCTATACTTGTGGCCATAAGAGAATATTCTTATTTAAATTTTTTTTTGATTTTTATTGTGTTTTTGTTTTTATATTAATGATATTTTTTTTGTTCAATAATATTTGAAATTATAAAAGGCAAGTTTTGTTTTTTTTTTGTGTATTTTAAAATTTGTTTTTAAATTTTTTCCAGGTCGTTTGCTCGACTCTGGTATTTCTTCTTTAAACATCTATTGTGAAATAGATAGATTTTTAGGAAAAAACTTGCTGACAACATAATTGCAATTATTATTAATAAAATTGTTACTGTTTGCAAATTTACTGGTTGAGATTCTACTTTATTAACGACATTCGCCGTTGAATCGACAACTTTTGTGTCTACTAAACCCATTTTGGGAAAATTTTCCAAGAATCTATATTTTATGCCAACTATGTATGGCGAATTATTATCTTTATATTCTGTTGATTTACTTATTTTGTTAGTATTCATAAGTCACATGGCAGATTTACAATTTGTCGCTCTATATAATTAAAATACCTGCCATATGATTTTAGTATAAAGCCTAACAGAGGTTAGTAATTTTCAAGCAGCGCTTTCACGCATCGGCTTGAGTTAGAGTTATAAGACTAATGGCAACTAGGGCATTGGCATAAATGCAGCCTTTGTTGCGTTACTTTGCTCTTTTGCAAAGTAGTTGCTCTATTACGGCCAGGTTCTTTTCATGTGCGCATATTTCCTCAGGGGTTGAAGCAGTTTTGATGTAATCTTTTATTAATCTCCTTTGCTGTAGAAGTTTGATGCGCTGTCCACTCCTTTTTTTTTCTTGGTTATTTTTTTTGTGTTGCGTGCCCTGTACTCAGCTATTGTGAGGGGGCGTGGTCCATCGGTTGGATACACCTCTAGAGCTTCTTGCAGGCTCGGTGCGTCCCTTTGCTCGACAGGAGCAGCATTATCCAGAGTAACGTCACTCATACGTACTTTTCCATTCGTTGGTGCAGGGTGCAGATTGCCTCCCGCACTTGCTGCCGTAGACTGCTGCAGGTGTCCGGTGCCCTTTGGACTCGGGCGTTGCCGGCGCTGGTCCTCGCACAGGCGTTAGAATTTTTTGTAGATTTGTCTTTTCTCATTTTGGTTTGTGATTTTTTTTTCTCTCGGCTGCTGCAGATGTCCGGTGCCCTTTGGACTCGGGCGTTGCCGGCGCTGGTCCTCGCACAGGCGTTTAAACAAAAATTTTTTTTTGGGTCTTCCACAGGTATTTGTTCTTTAATTTTTAGCACATTTTTTTTTTGTATATATATTCGGTTTTATTTTTGTGTTAAATATATTCGCACTAATTTTTTTGTACACATATATAAGTGTTTTTTTTTTTTTTTTTTTTTTTTATGTATTCACACACATTTTTTTTTTGTGTATCGGTTTTTTTTTTTTTTTTTTTTTTTTTTGTTTCACAGGAACTGTAAAAGCAACCACTGTCACGGTCGCCATGTTATACTTGTCTTTTATTCTCGCACCATATATTTAATTGAACGTTAATAAATAAAACAGATGTCCATTTGTTTTGAGCTCTCTTTATTGAATGATTAAATCTAAGTAAAATATAAATGGTCAAGTGCATAAGCGCAGCTAAAAACGACGGCGACGCCGGCAGCGGCGCTGCCAGTGCGTGGTATGCATACTATGCGTGGTATGCATAGTATGTGTGTGCACTCAGCCCATGGGAATATGCTGACACTAGCAGTTCCCATAAGTTGGGTTCTGAGTAGCATAAGTATTTTGGTTGCACAATTCTGGCATTGGTACAGTAAGTACCTGCTATAATGATACATGCATACTACAGTACTTGCACGATGTTTTGATTTCATATTTAACATACATCATAAAATTTCGCATATATATTTTTAGGACACCTTCGATAACAACTCAGCTGTTAATTAGGACACTCTTTGTTATATTCGGATCTGAAGCGTGGATTAGGCCTAAGGGGGACACCACTATAAAAAACGCGCCTGGAACTTTACCTCAATGGTGGTGCGGAAAAGTGTTCATTGAAACTATTTAAATAAATATAAAGATAGAAATTGTTTGAGTTTTAATTGGTGGGGGACCTTGGATGGCTATGATCGATCCTGGCCGTCACTAAAATCTCGATACAGCATTGTGATAACAATCATGTCCTTTATGGACCACGCTCCACTCATAACATGATTATTTGCATACGTTTTTTCATTAGACAAAAAATACAATTAAAAAAATTTGACAAAATTCTACATTTTTTTTGTAGGAACTCATTTAAGCAATTAAATAATTTTATAGGAACTCATTTAAACAATTAATTAATTTTATAGGAATGTTGGCGCACTTTGCGCTTTTATAATGAACTTTGTTGAATAGTGTAAGGCGGGAGCGGGAGCGCAATAAAGCTTTAATCGCGCTCGCGAATTCGCCCCGTCTCTCGCCCCTTTCGTTAAGTTAGGCTTAAGCGTTTATATATTGAAATTAAAGAGTCAGTTGTCATATGAATCTCATTGCGCAAACTCCCTTTCGTCGCCGCCAAAATAAAATATCAAATTTCCCTGCAATCACAAGTTTTCGCGTAATAATACAAAATAGTATTAAATTTTCATGGTGACCCCGACGTGATTAGCAGTGGAACTCGAGTTGTTATTTTTTTTGGTGAAACAAACAAATTAATCAAATAAATCGCGCCGGCCCCTTTTTTAAACATTAAAGTGATTTGTTGCTGCCGATTTAATTCGTCGTTGCTGCCGATTTAATTCGTCGTTGCTGCCGCCAAATAAAATTGTTGCCGCCAAATAAAATTGTTGGAAGTTTGGAAGCTGCAGTTTCTTGGATTTCCATTGCCGCTGCTGTTCTCAATCGCCGTTAGCTGGACCTGTGTAGTTGTTGTTGCCGCTGCTTGTCGCCTGTTGCTGCCGATTTCCTTCGTGGTTGCTGCCGCCAATTTAATTTCTGGGCCAGTAAATTGTTGTTGCCGCTGAAATTCGTCAGTTGCTGCCTACTGAAATACGCCTTTGCTACGGCTGGAAAATTTTGGCCGCTGCAGTTCTCAACCGCCGTTATCGCCAAATTCACCGCTGTAATCCCCTACGCACAGGAAGAAAGGCATATGGATTCGAAGAGGGAAGTTACCGACGGATGTGATTCGTCCCACCAGGTATAGAGTGCTAAAAGTTGAAAGTTAATCTGTGGCGTTTTGTAAATTGTGTTTTTGGCCCATCTTTCAACTTTTTGCATTCGTGTGAAAAATTCGGTAGATAGCGAGCATTCTAACCAAGAAATAAATAAAACTTGCATGCACTAACGATTATAGTTCTGATACATCCATACAAATACATATTTCGAATTATAAATACATAAGTGAATCGCTTTGGACCAAATATTTGTCGGCATCCTGGTTCTTCAAAGAATAAAATTCCCCCATTTCTCGTCGTAGTGAACACCAATTATAGCTAAAATTAAAAGGGTAAAAGTTGGGAAAAGTGAAAATTTCTAATTCGAGAATTAAATTCCCGCCAAATTTTTGGCCGCGCATTTTCCTCAAATTTCCCTCGCTTTTCGCCATTTCCCGCGCTTTTAAGCGTCAGGTTTATATATTCGTTGCCCTTAGTTATCGGTCAGTGCATCATTCTCCGTTAGCATTGCGTTGAGCACCGCCACCCGTACACATACACACACACGCACAGACAGCGCAGCCCGTTCTTTCGAGTTCTCTTTCGTCGTTTTCGTTTTCGATCGCTGGAACGGTGCAAGCGTTGCCGTTGCCTAAACGCTTGTTCGTTTTTTGGTGTTTGAGCTTGGCGTGTGCTCCCCTACACGACGTGCGCTCGGCATATTATAATTATTGAATTATTATAATAAATTAGGATTCCCTAAATTAATTCCTCAATTCATTTAAATAACTCCCCTACACTGCTTGCGTTCAGCTTATTCCTCTCGTTGGATATTATTTTTAAATTTAATAAATTTAAAAACAAATTTTTGTATACATTTCCATACATACAATTTCAAAAAAAAAAAACACTAAAATAAACTCCTTAAATACGGTTGAGTTAGAATGTCGATTAGAAATCCTAAATACGCACATTGAAAATGCTTCGCTTATACAGAATAAAATTGAAGCGAAAGATGGAGATGATGAGTACCGCGAAGAGTTAGAAGAGACTGCTAATTTCCCTAATCGGGGAAACAAAGCTTAAGAGCGTTGACAATTCCGCTCCGCCGGCAACGCGCACACCCCAATGCCGTTTGCCGAGCGTCGCTCTTCCAACCTTTAGCGGAAAACATTCCGAATTTAAAAATTTTATAAGCCTTTTCGAAACTTTTGTTGACAAAGATGACACTCTGCACGATATCGAAAAATTTAACCATCTAATATCGTGTTTGGCTGGAGACGCGCTAGGAACAGTCAGGGCATTCCAAGTTACAGCGAATAATTATCCAAAAGCCCTGGCTAGCCTAAGGCGGGTGTACGATAATGATTGTTTAATTTTCTTTGACAATATATCGACACTGTTTAATCTGCCAAAGATTTCCCAGCCATCAGCTACAGCCTTGAAAAACCTGATCGACACAGTCACAGCGCTGTACGATTCTCTTTTGTCCATTGGGTATGACAAACGTATTACGAATGCCATCCTCATCCATCTAGTAATGGGCAAAGTCGATGCAGGAACTACAAGAAAATGGGAAGAACAGTTAGATTATACTTCGCTTCCTCTTTGGAGCGAGTGTGAGTCGGCCCTGAACAAGCGCTATCAGCATATGGTTGCCGAAGAAGCGTGTAAGCCAAAAATTGTTCAGCAGAGCCAGGCTTATCCTAAGAAGAATGGAAATAGGAGTTTTTCGTTTGTTGCTGCCATAGACGACCCCGAAGTATGTGTGTTTTGCAACTCAGCAGAACATCAAGTAGGAAGTTGCACTGCTTTTGCTGCCCTAACAGTTCAGCAAAGATTCGATTTTGCAAAAAAGGCTCCTTTATGCATTAACTCCGAAAGGGCCACACGGTAAAAAGATCCAAATCGAAAAGATGCAGGGTGTGTAAGTCCTCACACCACACATTGCTGCACATTTACTCGCCATCAAATCTCGCGTTGCCAGCTCCTCCTCAGCCCACGCTCTTGCAGAATACTCCATCCACTTCGCATGTTATGCATGCGACTGCATCGGATAAAGTTATTCTTGCCACAGCCATCGTGAGCGTCCAAACAAAAAGTGGCGAATTAGTTTTGGCTCGAGCGTTGCTCGATTCTGGTTCACAAGTAAATTTTGTGACCGATGAGCTCGCTCAGAGACTTCAGATTAAGAGAGAGGACGTGTGTTTGAGCTTGCGGGGCATTGGTGGAACTAATGCTCAAGCAACCAAGAAAATTCACACGATAGTTAAGTCGCGAGTGGGTAGCAGTCAATTGTCGTCCGAATTTTACATACTAAAAAATATTTCTGGTTATCATCCGGATCAAACGGTGAACACCAGCGGCTGGAGGGTGCCTGAAAATATTCAATTGGCAGATCCATTCTTCTTCAAGCCCCAAAAAATAGATATGCTTATAGGCGCAGACTCGTTCTTTGAACTATTGTCAGTCGGCCAGATAAAGCAAGGGCCTGAGTTTCCCATTTTGCAAAAAACAGTTCTCGGCTGGATAGTGTCAGGGAGATGTGCCTCAGAAAAAATAAGAAATACGGAAAAGTTGGTACATCTCAGCTGCCAAGAGGAAGTGTTGGAGTCAATCGACACAACCCTGCAGAAATTTTGGTCTGTGGAGGACTTGCCGCCCAAGGCCAAGGTCCATACTCCTGAGCAGCAACTTTGTGAACAACACTTTGAGAAAAATACTCAAAGATTGTCGTCCGGGAGATTTTCGGTTCGTCTGCCGTTCAAATCTGACCCAAACACTCTTGGTTCATCATATGAAGTTGCGAAACGTAGATTTTTGTCGCTTGAAAGAAGATTATCCAAAGATCCTTCTTTAAAAAAGATGTATCTGTAATTCATGGAAGAATATGAAGCGATGGGCTATATGTCTTCCACTAAGCGCAAGCGTTGCCGCTGCCTAAACGCTTGTTCGTTTTTTGGTGTTTGAGCTTGGTGTGTGCTCCCCTACACTACGTGCGCTCGGCATATTATAATTATTGAATTATTATAATAAATTAGGATTCCTTAAATTAATTCCTCAATTCATTTAAATAACTCCCCTACACTGCTTGCGTTCAGCTTATTCCTCTCGTTGGTTATTATTTTTAAATTCAATACATTTAAAAACAAATTTTTTGTATACATATACAAAAAAAAAAACTAAAATAAATTAAATTTAAAACTCTTCGATACCAAAATAAAAAAAAAATGCCAAAATCAGAAAGTAACAACAAGGACATCGAAGAGTTGAAAAACCAACGAGATGGATATATGAGGAGTATAGAGCGAACGCAAAGATGTTTAAATGAGGGTCGATTCTCTTTAAATACGGTTGAGTTAGAATGTCGATTAGAAATCCTTTATACGCACATTGAAAATGCTTCGCTTATACAAAATAAAATTGAAGCGAAAGATGGAGATGATGTGTACCGCGAAGAGTTAGAAGAGACTGCGATAATAGCAAAATCGTTGCTAATTTCCCTAATTGCTGATAATTCGGCTCCGCCGGCAACGCGCACACCCCAATGCCGTTTGCCGAGCGTCGCTCTTCCAACCTTTAGCGGAAAACATTCCGAATTTAAAAATTTTATTAGCCTTTTCGAAACTTTTGTTGACAAAGATGACACGCTGCACGATATCGAAAAATTTAACCATCTAATATCGTGTTTGGCTGGAGACGCAGTCACAGTCGACACAGTCACAGCGCTGTACGATTCTCTTTTGTCCATTGGGGATGACAAACGTATTACGAATGCCATCCTCATCCATCTAGTAAAGGGCAAAGTCGATGCAGGAACAAAAAGAAAATGGGAAGAACAGTTGGATTATACTTCGCTTCCTCTTTGGAGCGAGTGTGAGTCGGCCCTGAACAAGAGTTAACATGCCCCTCTCACCGGCCACAGAAAAACAGCACAGAAGCGACAACTACAAGCCTAACCCTGACGGACAATAATAAGGATTGCCAACATGAGAAAACTAGGGTATACTCATAGATTGGACTTGTACACACTGATATATAATAAAAACAGGATTCTTATTTGGTACTCCAAGCAACACAGTCGTTTGTTTCGAAAGCTTTATTCCAGCATTTTCTAAAGTAATACTCGTATATGAGACCTCCTCTACTCCCTCGGTCACAGGACGGTAACTCAAGCGCTATCAGCATATAGTTGCCGAAGAAGCGTGTAAGCCAAAAATTGTTCAGCAGATCCAGGCTTATCCTAAGAAGAATGGAAATAGGAGTTTTTCGTTTGTTGCTGCCATGGACGACCCCGAAGTATGTGTGTTTTGCAACTCAGCAGAACATCAAGTAGGAAATTGCACTGCTTTTGCTGCCCTAACAGTTCAGCAAAGATTCGATTTCGCAAAAAAGGCTCCCTTATGCATTAACTGCCTCCGAAAGGGCCACACGGTAAAAAGATGCAAATCGAAAAGATGCAGGGTGTGTAAGTCCTCACACCACACATTGCTGCACATTTACTCGCCATCAAATCTCGCGCTACTAATTGCGTCGTTGTTTTCTGCCATCTTTTGATTTCTGCCTTCCTTCTGTTCGACGCCTTTTTCGTTGCTTCTTTGACCCTTTTCTTTCTTCTCAATGCTGCCGCCAACTTCGCCAATGCTGCCCATAGCTTCTTCGTACTCATCGCCAACTTCGCTTTCGATTTCTCCATCTTCGCCGTTACTCTCATCGCCTTCCTCTTCGTACTCCTCGATGCCGCCGTCTTTGCCGTTTCTTTTGTCGCCGTCTTCTTCGCAATCCTCGATGCCACCGTCTTTGCCATTTCTTTTGTCGCCGTCTTCTTCGCAATCCTCGATGCCGCCGTCTTTGCCGTTTCTTTTGTCGCCGTCTTCTTCACAATCCTCGATGCTGCCGTCTTTGCCGTTTCTTTTGTCGCCGTCTTCTTCGCAATCCTCGATGCCTTCTTCTTTGAAATTTTCGATGCCGCCGACTTTTTCGTTGCCTCTGGCGCCGTTTCGGTTCCCTTTTTGTACAAACATTTCATCAGCCAATTTGCGTATTTCGGTCGGTACTTTGTTAAGACGTAAAATTAATTATCGCTTTGTACCCGTCGTTAATAACTTTAGTACACATAACCACTTTTTTAATTGTTTTTGGTTTTGTTAAGTTTTAACTTTTTTAGGTTTTAGTCTTTTCTTTTTAAATTTATTTGGCTTGTGATCGGCCCTCTTCTGATATATCCCCAGTAATTCAATTTAACACAGTTGATTATATATTAATAGTTTATAGCTTTATTTGATTTATACTTTTATTTAGTTTTATAGTCTCTGGTCAGGATCACTGCTGGCTTTTAACTGAACTCGCTCTCAACTCACGACTCGGACCAACCCCCGAATTTCTAAGAGCGTGTGAGAGTGGTGAGATTGAAAAAAGTAATGCTACTAAAAACAACTTTCATTAGATTGTCAAAAAAGTAATGCTACTGAAAAATATTTCATTGGCATTGAAAGCTTTCAATGCTACTGAAAACACATTTCATTGACATTGGAAGCTTTCAATGCTACTGAAAATATATTTCATTAAATTCCCCAAAAACAATGCTACTAAGAAATGTAATTCCAAAAAGTAATGATAGTTAAAAAATTTTAATAACCATTGTTTTTAATAATTTTTCGTCACAAATGTTGATATCAGAACTTTTGTACGTTGAAGGTGCGATCGTCACTAGTTTTTTACCTCGTTAAGAGGTGTTTTTATTTGATTCAAGCACAGAAAGCAAAAGCGAGTACTTCTTGCGACGATTCTTTTCGTGCAGTATCGATACTAATATATTTTCAGAGTTGCAAGGGATATGTTTATTATACCCGTTGAAAGGGATTCCTGTAATAAGGAAAACAACCTTCACGTATAAAAACTGATTTTATTTTTCTAATTCTTCGCTTACGTATCTAACATGAAATTCTTATGATATACTTATCTATGGTCTACGCAGAGACCACATCTGTTTGCCTGAGCGGGAGCCTTATCAACGGCCTCCCGCAAGGCGACCCTTTGTACAGTGTGAGAACTATATTTATGGTCAGGCTCTAGTGGCCTGTACTTAAGATTACAATTGTTCGGCACTGCACCCTTGTAGGTTTAAAATTACAGATCATTATTTACGGCTCTAGATCAATTAACATATTGACATGTACCGAACTCGTAAAGTATTAGATTTATTATTAAAAGTGTTCTTCTTGAACACCCGTTACTGGAAGAGTAAAAGGGTAGATTGTATTCGTGCAAAAGTATGTAACAGGTAGAAGGAAGCGTTTCCGACCCCATAAAGTATATATATTCTTGATCAGGATCACTAGCCGAGTGATGTCATGTCCGTCTGTTCGTCTGTCTGTCTGTCTGTATGAACGCTGAGATCTCGGAAACTATATGTGAGGGTGCGATTTTTAGAAGACGTTATATATCTGAATATTTAAATCGAGCGCTATACAACCCATCTGGTAACCCTAAGTTAGCTAAGTTGGCAGGACCCATCTTTGGTATTCGCCCCGAACAGCCATACGGCAACCGTGTGAACGTCAAACTTCCAACCATCGCAGCCAACTTCCCGTGCTTCCAGCGTTCTCTTTTCACAACCATTCGCCGAAGCCAGACGTAAAATTTATCGTGCTTACGAAATAATTCATTAAGTGGTAATATAAGTGAAAAGAACTCTCGCGCTGGACAGAGACCATCTTCCGCAAGTCGACCTCGTCGTTTGCACCCAATCCCGGTTTAGTGTGGTGATTTTAATAGGTATTTATTCAAAGTTACCGAAAACGATCGTCCCCTAACCTAACAACCTGCAGATCCCCTAGCATCGAACGACAGGCAGCCCACGCGGCGTACACGCCTGTGGCTTTTGTTGCTATACAACATACAACCCAACAGTATTTGCTGCCGAAGCCGTAGGAGCCACCTGCGGCAATAATCTGAAAGCTGCCAGCATCGGTCACGTTGAAGCCACGCTTTCGCTAACCGCCAGGGGCTGCGCGTCCAACGACCACCACTCTGCTTTTGGAGAACTATTAAAACTCACATAATACCAAATAAACCAGCTTATCGGAACAACAACTTACAACCCTAGAATGTAATCCCGATCGAAACCTTCTCGCTGCCGACCGCTGGTCTGCCACGCGGCTCGAATCGGGTGGCCTGCTGGTCCCTTTTACATAGTTCGGTGGGCATAGCGCCTCTAGCTTCTAACCTCGAGCGCCACGTGATCTGAACTACCTTCTAGCTTCTAACCTCGAGCGCCACCCCATGTGTTGCGACCTTTGCGGATAACCTTTCGAGCAGCCGGATGAACTCCCTTTCAAGGACCAGATTAGTTTAGTTATAAAATCCCTAGTGTTAGTACGATCAGGCGAGCTCTACGTCTACGTTCCTAATCTCTCGTACGGAAGCCGCGCAATCATAGTCGTACATATCATCTAACTTATCTAACTTCTGGAGATTCTAAACAGCCTGTCGACAACGGAGGAAAGCAGCTGATTCGTGAGTACGGCCTAGCCGAGTTTTTATGAGTAAGCGATGATATGACCCCTACCGATTGATTTACCTTGTTTATAAACGCGGTGTAAATAACTAACCCAAGAGATTTGAACCCCAAAACCTATTCTAGAGTTCTCTCTGTTTGAATTACATACTCAAATAAGGGCGATCAAATATGAATTAATATGTTATACGTAAATTTAATTGAAACGGATATACCGCCGTAATCCCAAGGTAGTGCCCCATTGAACGCGCGTCACAAACTGAATTTTGTATAAAAAAATTAATGGAATCGTTTTTGTAATGAATTTTGGAGCCGAATCTCAGAAAACTTCCCCCGAAAGGAAGCTAAATACATTTTGTAATTTACCACGCATTTGAAATTAATATGGAGTAATTTTCTTTAGTAGGGGCACCTAAGTATCACACGTCGACTCTGAATTGGGTAGGATCATGCAATTTTCTCAGATTCTACAGGTTAGGTGGGCCAGGAAAAGGAGAACAATCACATCTTAGTTCTTCTGTCCAATTATAAAAACGCGTCTTAAGAAATATTAACCTGGATTAGAGTTCCTTGTATTCCTGACTGTCTACAACATTTGTTAATGTAGCGCCTATGTGGAAGCAGCCCCAAACGACCCACACCATTTTCACTGAGCACGGCCGGAACCGTAAAGTAGACAGAAGGACTGCTGATGCATCACAGTCGTGCACGTTACATATAAATGCTAGAAGATTGGCATTTTGCATGCAGATTCTTGGAGTTCCTACGCAGCGCAAGTTTGTTTTAAAAAAGTGCCACGCCCACTCTAACGCCCACAATCGCTTATATACGATTTTAAAAATTTAAATATTTTGGAAAAGTAAAAATGCAGTTTTATTGTGTTTATCAATACCTATCGAAATTTTTCAAATCGGACCATTCGTTAAAAAGTTATGCGTGATCAAAGTATCTATCTCCATCTCCCTCGCACTCCCTTTACCTGAGTAACGGGTATCTGATAGTCGGGGCACCCGACTATAACGTTCTCTCTTGATATGTTAATAGATTTGAATGTAATGTTAACGAAAATATACTAAAGAAAATGTCTAACAGCTAGGCAGAGCTATTATAGACTTGACCACTCCTTGTTTTCCTTTCTTTTCCCACAATCGGCCATCCTGAATTGTCATTCGGCTCGAATGATTGTTCTTCTGCAGGTTCTAATTGAGGATTCCACTTCTTCAAATATTCTGCAACCGTTGATGTTTTCATGGTCTCCAACCTTTTCTACGTCATATCGGCCGTGGGGTAAAATCCTTGTTATTTTATATGGTCCAAAGAATTTCGGCTTTAACTTTAAGCCGGTGCCGTACTGTGTGCGCTTTATGGCGACGAGCTCGTTGATTTTGTAGGTCAACTCCTTCTTGCGACCCTTGTTGAAGGATCTACGATTTTCCTGTTGAATTTTGGCAATGTTATCCTGCGCTTCCATACGAACGGTCTCTCTTTCTTGGTCCAATCCTTCTATAGCGGCGTCTTCAAGGAATGTGTTCAGCTCCGTTACTTTGTTTATTCTCATTTCAACGCCTGTCAATATCCTAAAAGATGAGAATGTCGTGCTTCTTGGGGGTGTGCTGTTCATCACTTGCTGTACGACCTCTTTTTTTGACAAAGCTTGGCTAACATTGGGATCACGATCTTGTGGATCCGGTCCACTTGACCATTTCCTCGGGGAACTCCGGTAGCTATCATCAGATTCTGTATGCCGTTTAAATGTCGCAATATTGTTTAAATGTATTTGAAATAAACGCTGCTCCTCTGTCCGATATTATACGCCTAGGGTTACCAAAAACTGCCGCTTGACGAGTTAGTCGATCAATAACTCCTTCAGCCGTTGTATTTTTTGACGGGTGGAGCCAGACAAACTACTCAACTGCCTCTTGAGTTCTTTTTACAGAGAAATTTCCTTGCTTATGGGTCATACGAATGATTTCTTCCTCCATCAGAGTCGGCACCACGATCAACTCTTTGATGGGATCCTTGTACAGAATGCCATGCTGAACGAAGAAGTCGTCATAAGTGCTGTTCCTAAGGGCTGCCATTACGGCCCGAATCCATTCATCCTGCGACTGTGCTTCCTGCAGTTTGTGATGCAAAGTGTTTTCCAGCATTAGACATGAAACTCGACTCAAGGCGTCCATGTGCCTCATTTTGCTGCCACTTCGATGTTCGATGACAAAGTCATAATCCTGGAGAAACAATGCCCAACGTGAAACTCTTAAATGAATTTCGCCGCGCTTTTTCATCGTTAAAGCGAATGCATTGCAGTCGGTAATGATCTTGAATTTTATCCCCAGTAAATAGACCCACCATTTCTTCAAAGCTTTGATTATAGCCAACACTTCGAGTTCGTAAGAGTGGTATTTCTTTTCAGATGGCTTCGTCTTTCGGCTTAAGTATTGTATGGGGTGTACCTGTTGATCGTATGGATCTTTTTGCAGGAGAACTCCTCCATAGCCGTGCAGATAAGCGTCTGTGTGTATCTCCGTCTGAGCTTTTTGATTATATAAACCTAACACCGGTGCAGATATCAATGCTATTTTTAGCTGTTCAAATGCTGCGAGTTGTTCCTCGGCGAATCGGAATGCAATGTCCTTACGAAGCAAGTCAGAAAGTGGTTTGGGCTTCAACGCGTAGTCTGCAATGAATCGCATTAAGTAGGATGTTAATCCGTGGAAACGCTGAAGACTCTTTCGGTCATGTGGAAGAGAAAAGTTCTTGACTGCTTGCGTTTTGGCTTCTGACGGTCTTATAGTTCCTCATTCGACAATATAACCTAAATAGTCAACCTTTCCCTTGAGAAACTGACATTTGCTCCACTTAATTTTCAAATTAAACTCTGAAGCTCGGTTGAGGACACGCTCTACCTTGTGGATTCCTTTGTTTACAACATCCATGTATGTTACGAATGTACAGTCTTGAACCATATCCAGTAGAATTGCATAAATGATAGGAATGATAATAGATATTCCAAACGGGACATATAAGAACTCAAATTGCCCTGCATGTGTCACGAAAGATGTATATTTTCTCGAATTCTGCTCAACTGGTACTTGGAAGAATCCATTCGCTAAGTCAAGTGTTGTAAAAAGGCTGTTTCCTTGCAGTCTTTCAATGACATCATCTATAAGTGGCATCGGAAAATGATCCTTGGCAATCTTCTCGTTTTACCGTCTATAGTCGCAACAAAGCCGCTTGCCGCCATCTTTTTTCGGTACCAAGACAACAGGTGAGACATACTCAGATGAACTTGGCAGCATAATCTTCTCTGATAGCCATTTCTCAACCTGGTTGTCTACGATCGACTTGTCTGCATGTGAAATACGTCGAGGGAGTTCATAGACTGGGTATTCGTCATTTAGCTAAATTTTCATTTGTATGGGACTGTCCTTTTTCTTTTCTGGCTTGTAGTTGTTTGTCAAATCTTTAACAGTTTTAGCAATTGATCTCTCCAGGTGAGCGACGTCGTAGACAGGGATGGACTACGCAGGCCCTTTCGACATCAAAAATTACACAGGCAGAGCTTGCCTAATTACAAAAGGGTATGTGTTGGTTTTCGTGTGTTTCTCTACAAAGGCAATCCATGTAGACCCTACATCCGATCTGACGACCGAGAAATTTCTCGCCGCTTGCGCTCGGTTCGTATCCAGAAGAGGTTGACCCCGTCAAGTGCAGTCCGACAATGGGAAAACTTTGTCGGCGCTGCCACCCTGCTCTCCCGAGATTTTCTACAAGCCGTAAAAGAGTCTGTGACTGATGCGTATAGTGATCAGCAGCTCAACTGGCAATTCATTCCTCCGGGGGCACCCCATATGGGAGGCCTGTGGGAAGTTGGTGTCAAAAGCTTCAAAACCTTGTTTTACAAGTCCACCGCTACTCGAAAGTACACCTTTGAAGAGCTTTCAACCCTCCTATCGAAAATTGAAGCTTGTCTAAATTCCAGACCGCTTTCTCCTGTGTCTGAAGATCCTACTGATCTCTTGGCGTTGACACCAGGGCATTTTCTAGTCGGCGGACCTCTTCTGTCCAGTGACTTTTTATTTCGCAAAACTACTTTGTGAAAAATTTCCCTATCCGCTTTGCCGCCCCGTTCTTGTGCACTGCGTTTTAACCGCTAGAATTGTTGTTGCTCGTGCCTTAGCTCTCCTATCGCTCTTGTGCATTACGCTTATCGCTTAACAGTGTGGTTTGTTGTTGGTGTAATTACTCTCCGGTCATCTGCTGCTGAACAATCACACGCACTTGATTTTTGGAGCTTAAACAAAAAGCTTTACCTACGCTCTTCGCTTTTTGTTTTGATCGGTTCTTCGCCGCGATTTTTAAACCAATTACTAAATCAATTTATATATTAAAACAAACGAAATGAGTTCATGCTGTGCCGCTTCCTGCTCTTATGGCAACAAAATAACTTCCCGTCAAACTTCGGTTTGCTGCTGGATTTGTGACAACTTGGCACATCCTATCTGCGTGGAGCTAGGGCGGACAAGTGGCCCAATTGTGGACAAGCTTAGGTCACGGGTTGGCCTTAATTGGACTTGTCCAAACTGCAGGCATTTAGAGGTTGATATGAAAACATTCATGCGTCAAACCCACCTGGAGTTCCAAGCCCTGTCGACTGGGTTCCTCGAGCTTCAAGATAAATTCCGCTCTGCTGAATCACACTTTAAGAACCTGAAAATGCTAGTGTCGCCCAATCTTACTCTTTGCCTAATAATACCTTAAATGTTCCACAGTCTTCCGCCTCAATGCAACTGAGCCCTATTACAAGAGCACTTATGGACTTCAATCAAGCCTCCCCCACTCTTACCACTTCCTCCCTGCCGGAAGGTGGTGCAGCTGATGAAGACCACATATCTTCAGATCACTCGACAACTGTACCAACGGTTGCCCCGGCGACGGCCCTGGTTTCTCTTCCTCTGCATTTACCTAGTGGACTGCATCTTGGCTCTGTTGCCAACGAAGACCAGGCATCTACGTCGCAAGCCGCGGCACCAACAGACGCTTTGTTGGCCACCGCCCGGTCGTCTGCTATTTCCGATAATATGGACGTAGCCAATTCTACTTGTACCACCAATGCCCCCATAGCCACACATTCGGCGACTGTAAGAATCAACTGTGGATCAATCATATCTGGTGTCGCGCCAAGGATATCTGAGCCCATAGTTGGCGTTGCACCCAAAAGGTTCATTTTCGTCTCCCGTCTGAATCCTGGGGCTTCTGATAACGACGTTAAACCCACCTAAGTAGCAAACTGAATATTTCTGGCACCGAAATTACTGTCTCAAAGTTCAGTTTTAAGCAAAGACGCGAAATATTGTCGTTTAAGATTGGAATTTCTGACACTCTAATTGATAAAGTCCTTGATATAGCAATCTGGCCGGAGCATGCCATCGTTCACGAGTATGTTAACAAATCAAATTCTCGAGTTCGTGGGCCTCAAACCCCTTCGGCCAGGGTTCCAAAAAACTAATTGAGTCATTCTCCCTACACTATCAGAATGTACGTAGTTTACTGGGTAAACTCAGTAAACTGCACGTCAATAGTGTCTCCTTTGACGCCAATGTGATTGCCTTTACTGAAACGTGGCTTAATTCCTCCGTGTCTGACTGCGAAATATTTGCGGGCAACTATGTCATCTATAGACGAGATCGTACAGTGCGTCTGGGCGGCGGTGTTCTTATTGCCGTCAAGTCCGATCTGGTTTCAGAATTAATTCCGATAATCGACTCCGAAAGCACTTTAGAATTTGTTGCTGTTCGTATTAACGTTCATGACTATTTTGTTTACGTCTCATGCTCGTATATTCCACCTCGGTCCGATATTAATGTATATCTGCAGCACGTTGCTCATATTCAGAGTATTCACTCCACCCTCGGCAATAACGACCATCTTATTGTTATGGGCGACTTTAACCTACCTTCCATATCCTGGATGTCATCACCTGACTCAAATGTTCTTGTTCCCTCTTTACCTCACGAGTTGGTACACGGCCTTATCGACCTCTCATTGGGACAATTGAACTCTATTCAGAACTCCTCGAATAAAATCTTGGACCTTATTTTTGCGTCTGAGTTCGCCAATGCCTACGTTTCTAGAATTGACCCGCTCGTTTGTCCTGAAGACAATTATCACCCTACACTTGAGGTCATTCTGGAAGCCTCGGCTCCTTTATTACCTGGTCCTGAAATCGAACCAGCATCTTTTCGCTGCTTTCGAAAGGCCAACTTTACTGATATGAATCTTTATTTATCCGAAGTAGATTGGTCTTTTATGGACTTAAACGAAGAACCTCTTAACATTGTTAAACAGTTCTACGGCATTCTCGGCACGGTTTTCGATTTGTATGTGCCTTCATTCCCCTCACCTGATGTTTCTTATAAGCCTCCTTGGTTTTCTCGTAGACTCTCTTACTTAAAAAACTGCAAGTCCAGACTTTTTAAGAAATTTAAGAGGACAGGGATGCAAGTAGACTATTCGAGATACCTTACTGCGCGATCTGAATTCATAACTCACAATTCCCAATGCTACAAGAATTACCTTGATCGTTGCAGAACTGAGTTTCATGATAACCCCAAACAGTTCTATGCATTTGTTAACTCCAAACGCAAGTCTCAACAATTTCCATGCTGCCTTCATCTGGATTCCGTTTCTGCTTTTAATGATGCCGATATTGCCAATTTATTTGCAAATTTTTTCCAGTCCACGTATTCATCCACAAGCTACGATAATACCTCAGCGTATCCCTTTTCACTTCCACACTCTAATGGTATGTTTATGCCTATAATAAGCGTAGATGATGTTTTTCAAAATCTGCAAAGAATCAAGTCATCCTTCTCTTCTGGTCCCGATCTTGTACCAAGCTGCGTTTTAAAATATTGTGCTAGCGCATTGTGTGGGCCACTGTCAAAACTATTTCAGTTATCCCTGCAGCACTCCTTTTTTCCAGAAGTTTGGAAGGAATCTTTTATAATTCCGCTTCATAAAAAGGGAAGTAAATCGAACATTAATAACTACCGAGGGATTGCAAAACTTAGTGCGATTCCCAAATTCTTCGAACAATTAATTACTGCTCAGCTTCAGCACCAGTGTAGCTCAATAATGTCCCCAACACAGCACGGCTTTATGAAACGTAGATCAACGTCAACCAACCTTCTAGAGTTTACTACAGTTATTAGGAATGCGTTTAAAACAAACACCCAAACTGATGTAATTTTTACAGATTTCAGTAAGGCTTTCGATTCGGTGAACCATCAGTTACTGTTAAAAAAACTTACGCTTCTGGGATTCCCGATCTCGTTGACGAAGTGGATTTCTTCATACTTATTAAACCGGACGCAGAGAGTATTATTTAAAAATTCTATCTCAAACCTTGTCCATGAGACTTCTGGCGTTCCTCAAGGGAGTCACCTTGGACCACTTCTGTTTGGAATCTTTATAAATGACTTGCCTCAAGTAATTCTCTCTTCCCATGTGATGATGTACGCAGATGACGTAAAACTTTGCATGCCCTTAACAAACGTTGATTCTCACGTACTCCTGCAAGCGGACTTGTGCAATCTGCAATCATGGTGCCTCCAGAACCTGCTGTTCTTAAATAATTCTAATTCTATTGTAAAGCGCTTGTCTAAAGAATTTGAGGATCCCTACACCACAAAGCACCTTTACATTTCTCTTGTGCGACCTATTCTTGAATACTGCTCGTGCGTATGGTCACCTCAATATGCTAAATATCAGGACCTAATCGAATCGGTACAGAAACAGTTCCTTTTGTTTGCTTTACGTGGGTTAAACTGGGAACCACAACGTCACCTGCCATCCTACGTCGATAGACTGCGTCTTCTGAACCTGCCCTCGCTAATGGATCGTCGGACCTGCCACGGAGTGATGTTCCTCCACAAGTTGATCACTGGACTTATAAATTCTAGCTTCTTACTCGACCAAATACGGTTTTCGATCCCCGCAAGAGCATCCCGCTACTTTCGGCCTATTGCTCTTGAAATTTGCAAATCGAATTTCGATGCGCACGATCCTTTTCGAGTTTTGTGTACTCAATATAATGAATTGTATTTTTTGTTGTTTGTTGAATGTTCCGTGGACTTTAATGTAAGAAATATTTTTAATCACCTATCCTTGCCTCTGCCCACTTGATGTGAGTCGGAGCATATCATTAAAAAAAAACTCCTTTACTCGGGCGGAGGTAGGAGTTAGGTTTATATTGGCAGATATTTGCTAATTTTTTTGGAAATAAATAAATAAAATAAAATAAATAGTGGAACCCGAGTTAAAAGGGGAATCAAAGTCCATTGTGAATCGGTGGCAACACTTAACCAACCGTCTTTCTCAACCAACATCCTCCGCATAATTCTCCAACCATCCTCGCCATCTAAGCATTTTCAAATCATCTCCATATGTTTTTTCTTTTTTTTTCTGTCCATTACTCCCTATCAGATCACATCATGGTTCCTCGTCCACGCAGCGCGCAGGCATTGGAGAGCAGACGTACTCGAGGTTTTAATTCCTACCGATGCCGAGTCTGCCGTGGAGTCCATCCGCTTCGGAAGTGCCAGAGGTTTCTAAAGCTGAGCGCAGAGAAGCGGCTTCGGGCAGTGCTTGTCAACAAGTACTGCTCAAATTGTCTCGCTCACGAGCACTCCGACGTGAGGTGTCGCAGTGGCGAGAAATGTAAAACGTGCCGGCAGAATCCGCCAACTCGCCAAGCGCTGGCCCCGGCAAGGCGCTCGGCAACCGCCGCTTCTCAGCAGCGCTCGCGCCGGCAAGATCCGCCAACTCGCAGAGCGCCTGCCTCTCCGCCGCGTTCAGCCTCCTCGACACCGGCACCGTCACTGGCGTCCATCCTCCAGCGGCACAGCGTGAATATCCTGCCGATATTTAGGACTGCATTCGGGTGGATCCTGTCCGGCGCCTGCAGTCAAGCCTAGACGACAGGAGTGGTTCGTCCTTTGCAACGCTAGCGATTGCAAGGGGGGCGGAATGTTTACGCCGCTTTTTTTTTCAATGGATTCACAAGTAAAAGGTATGTTATTTGTGTTAGTTAGTTGTGTTGGTTGTGTAGCCCACCTTCATGTGTTCCGTCACAGTGCTTAATGTTTTTAATGTGTACTAGTGAAATTCTAAGTAGTTGAGTGAATAGTCGCAGGTTTGATTGTGTTTGTCAATGTACGTGTGTTTATTACACATTGTGAACCAAATTTTCCCGTCGCCAAGAAGTTGCTTTTGAAAGTTGTTGACAATAATTCCAAAAGAAAAGGCTTTAGCCCTTTTTATAAATGCTAGTCTAACAAGACATCAATACAATCTCATTAGAGTTTCGGCCCCAGAAAGATTTCCGTCTTATACAACAATTCAACACGCCAAAAGAGATTACTACCCACTAGAAAACTCAATAAAAATTACTGAAATTTCAGCGGAGGTTACTCTACAAGGGCTTCTTGACCACACCTCTTTGAGGTTGGCATTACTGAATGAGCAAATGATCCCATCTTTATCAGATGAGGATTGCAAGCTCTTTCGTTTGTATAGCAAGTGGGGTTTTGATGGTAGCTCAAGTCATACACCATACAAGCAATTATTTGCTTCTCCTGATTCCTCACTTGTGCCCTTGAAATTACCAAGTCAGGGTCAAACAATCTGGCAAAACCCTCGACCTTCCTCTACTAGATTCTGTCGACCTTTAGAAATTGAGTTTATCAAAGAAAATTTCGCTATTTCAAACAAAAAACATGAAAGAGTGATTTACGAAATTAAACACCTAAAAAGCTCATTTGTCGAAATCGGAGACAGAACCGTAGAAGTTTCTCATATAAGAATCCTGTCAATGATAGATGGTAAAGTGTGTAACGCTTTGACGGAAACGACTTCCACCCAAAAGTGCTATATATGTGGTTGTACAAGTAAAGAATTCAATAAGATTGAGCATATAATTAAAGTTCCCACAAAAACCGAAAATTTACAATTTGGCCTATCAATTCTTCACGGCTGGATCCGTTTTTTCGAATGCCTTCTTCATCTATCCTACAAGCTTACAATTAAGAAGTGACAAGTTAGGAACCCTAAAGATAAGAAAATTGTTGCTGACAGAAAAGCTCAAGTTCAAAAGCGAGCAATACAGCTCGAAGGTGATTGCAGTGTCATCTGGCAAGGAAATAGATGTTATCAAGTTTCGTTTGTTTGCACATCAGACAGCTTATCTTTTTGTAGAGAAATACCCATGGTGTTATATGCCTCCTACCTTGCATACATTTTTTATTCATGGCCCAGAAATTATTGAGCACGCTTTGCTTCCAATTGGCCAACTTTCAGAAGAGGCGCAAGAAGCAAAAAACATGGATTTTAAGAGATATCGGGAGCAATTTTCTCGAAAAATCAGTCGAGAAAAACAAAACGAAGACGTTTTTAAAAGGCTACTCATAAGTTCTGATCCAATAATAACCTCTATATCGGATTTACACAAGGAGAAAACCACTAAAATATCTAAAGAGGCTCTAGACTTATTGAAGCCCTCAGAAGAAGATTCAGATACAGACGAAGGTGCAGATACGGACGAAGATGCAGATACGGACACAGATTGTTAAGATTGTTTAATAATTTTAACACTAAAATAAAGTATTATGAAAA
>JBAMCF010000309.1:0-12709 GCA_037075285.1 Drosophila lutescens
TTGTACTTCGTTCGGTGCAACATTACTCTCCTGCTCATCTTCATCTGACCCAGATGATGCATATTCGTCGTCGTTATCTTCTATGAACCTCCATAGCTTAATGTTGTCGCAGCTGGTGCTTGGTGCTTCCGCTGCTTTGCGGACGTTGTACACCCCGTTTTGATTAATCTGGACGTCCTCGTACGGTCCTAAATATGGACTCGCTAACTTTCTTCCTGCTACAAATCGTGTCCTTTTGATCGCAACCAAATCACCTAACTTGTAGATGTGAGCGTGCTTGTCATAGTGGCGTTTGTATACTTCTTGAGCTGCTTTAATACTCTTTCTGGCTTCTTCTCGCATTTGGTTTCCTTCAACGTTAAACTGGGAAACAAACTCTTCGGTTAAAATCTCCTGCAAATGCTCCTCTGCGTGGGTGTATATTTTCGTGCCAAACAGCATCTCAAAGTGTGAAAGCTTTGTTGATCTGTTCATTTGTGAGTTTATAGCCTTTTGCACCTGAGGTACATATTTAAACCACTTGCTTGGTTCTTCTGCCGAGATTTTGGCGTTTACAGAAAGAACCGACGTAAAGGCTGCTCCTGGATCGCTGAAATCCAAAAACATTGGACCATTCGGTGAATCTCTTGATGACTTTTTCAGATCCTGTAGTTTTGGTGGGGTAAAGCCAATCAAATTTGGCGAAGCCATCCACAAATGCCAATATATATTTTTAATGCTTCGACGTGGCGTCCATCGGCCCCAAGTGGTCCACGTGTAGTGTATGCAGCGTAGTGTCTCCTTTGGCTATGCAGTGTAAGAGCCCTTCTTTATTGCCCAACTTCTTACTGGCGATAAAATTCATTACCTTCCGTTTTAAATGAGGGATCCAAAACTGCTGCTTTACGCAATGAACAGTCTTCTGTACTGCAAAGTGGCCGATTTCGTGTGACTATCGAATGACTTCTTTCTCCATGGACTTTGGCACAATTATAAGGTCATTGCCTTCGACGGTTTTGTGGAGTATATCTCTATTCATCAGAAAGTTTTGGTTCGGATTATCCTGGAGAATAACTGCAATCGCCGTTATGTAGTCATCATTTTGCTGTGCTATCTATGCGTGCTGCTACTTCTGCTGCGACGATCCAAACCGACTGTGACTGGTCATTAAACATCTGAACTAAAACTGCCCCAAAACCATCCTTGCAGGCATTTTTTTTTTTTTTTTTTTTTTGTTAGTGGTGGTGAAAAGCATCGGAAGCCAACTCGGAGCTGGGCTAGCTTGCCGAAGTCTGGGACTCTAACCCAGTAAAAACTTCACCCCCTCCCCGCTTCCCCGGCGGTACTGCCGTTAGGTATTACTTCGCCGGGGGGCAATGCCCTTAGGGCTCTCTAGGATTCTATCCTATTGGAATTTCGCAGTCTTTCTGCGATGCGCAGTTTTTTGAGTACTATTGTGGCCATGTTGCATACAGCAGACCTATTTTCTTCTGAGTCAAGCATAATATCCACCAGGTTACCAGCGGCTGGCGTCCTCCCAACCCTCATGCTCAGATCCCTTCGTTCATTTTCAAATCTCGGACAGACAAAAAACACGTGTTCTGCGTCTTCATTATCCGACTCGCAGAGTGGACAGTGCGGATAACTTTCATGCTTAAACCTATTTGGATAGTATTTAAAGCATCCATGTCCTGTCAACAGTTGCGTTAAGTAGAAGTCCACATGTCTATGCTGTCTTCCCAGCCATCTCTGCAGTTCTGGGATAAGCTTATACGTCCAACGTCCTGTACTGCTTCGTTCCCATCTCTCTTGCCACTTCGCAATGGTAAGTTCTCTGCACCTTTTCCGTAGGGGTTCAGCAGTTGCGATTCCTGTGCTGCCTGCTCGGATCTCCACTGATTCCAGTGCCAGCAGGTCGATCGGTATAATTCCCGATATTACCAACGCCGCATCATGGGATACCGTGCGGAACGCACAACATACCCGCAGGGCACACAGCCTCTGCACGGAGTCGGCTTCTTGCATATAACTTTCTGTTTCAGTGGCTCGGGCCCATATGGGAGCAGCGTACACCAGCGTCGATGTGACAACGCTAACCAGTAATCTCCGACCTGGTTGCCTCGGTCCCCGAGTATTTGCCATAATCCTCGAGATTGCGGCCGCGGTCCTACCTGCCTTGCCACTAGCGTACGCTAGATGATCTTTGAAGGTTAGCCGGTGGTCAATCATGACACCCAAGTATTTTAGGCTTGGGCGAGATATAATTGTGGCTTCTCCAATTTTGATAGTTGCCGTCTCTACTACTTGCCTGCTACTTATCAGGTCTGCTTCCGTCTTGTGCGCTGCCAAGGTGAGTCCCTTGGCGTCGAGCCATGCGCTTGCTCGATCCCCAGCTTCGTTGCAGATTCTCTGCGCATCTGGGAGTTTCTTTGCAGAAACTACTATAGCTACGTCATCGGCAAAGCCAATGAGTCGTGCCCCTTCGGGCATCGTAATCCTAAGGATCCCATCGTACATGGCATTCCATAACAATGGGCCTAGGACTGATCCTTGTGGGACTCCCCCGCTCACCCTGTGGGTCGACAGCCCGGAATCAGTTTCGTACAGGAGCAGTCGGCCTTCGAAGTAGCTCGCTATTACTCTCTGTATATTCATTGGAAGATTTAGGTTTCTCAATGCATTTAGCGTGTGGTCCCAGCTAGCGGAGTTGAATGCGTTTTTAACATCCAGCGTTGCCGCTATGCAGTACTGCTTAGTGCCGTACAGCCACCTTTTCCCCTCGATGGCTTTATCTGCGATTTCACACAGTTTACCGATGGCGTCGATGGTAGATAGTCCCTTCCGAAAACCATACTGCATCTATGAGAGGCCGTTGGTTTCGACAAGGGCACCTTCTAGCCGGGAGTGGATTATTATTTCGAGAATTTTACCCACCGTATCTAGCATGCAGAGTGGCCTATATGAAGAAGGCTCCTCCGCCGTCTTGTCCCCCTTTGGTATGAGTACCAGCCGCTGTTGTTTCCAGCGACTAGGGAACACACCTTCTGTTAGGCATGCGTTATACATGTCAACATACTCCTTTGTGTTTGCCTTTATGGCAATTTTAAGGACTTTATTCGGGATGTCATCTGGTCCCGGTGCCTTGTCGTCCAGTATTGTCTTCAATACCCGGAGGACTTCTTCGGCACTTGTGAGCTTTATGCTCGCAGTGTTCACGATCTGTGAGGTTCGCGCCATACTCTTTTGCTCTGGGAATAGTGTTTCCACTATCCTTTTTAGGGCGACTGGGCATGTCGGCGATGGCCTACTAAATACCCGAAGCCGTTTTGTGACGAGTTTATATGCGAAGCCCCATGGGTTGGAGTCTATTTCTTCGCATATATTATTAAAGCGCCTGCTTTTGCTTTCTTTTATGGTTTATTCCAGGGCTCGTCTTTTTTCCCTGAAAACTATTTGAAGTGACTCAAATTCGGGCCTTCCTCTTGAGCGTTGGTATGCGCGTCTTGCCCTGTGGCAGTCTTTCTTCGCTTCCGCAATGGATTGGTTCCACCAGTATGCAGGTCTTCTTCCTGATGGGTTTTTTCCCTTTCTCTGCATAGATGCATCACAGGCTAGCTTGGTGTAGTCTGCGATGTGGTTTGCCCGTTCTTCAGCTGGACCGCTAGTGGAGAGGTCCTCGAAAAACATCTGTACCATCTCCACGTCTAGCGTTTCTATTTTGTACCCTGACACGGTCTTAGGAACCCGTGGTGGGCCATTTCTCGACTTTATCGTGCAGATTATTGCTGCATGGTCACTACCCATGTAGGTGTCACGAACCTCCATGCTGGAGCCCGAGGCAAATCCAGCGCTCACGAATGAGGTGAACGATGGAACTGGTGCCGGCTCTAGAAAAAGTCGGTTTCGTTCCAGAGTTCAGCAGCACTATGTCAAGTGCGGCGAAGGTCTCAAGTACCGCCTTCCCCCTCGCATTTGTTCGGGGAGACCCCCAGTCGGAGACCCAGGCGTTAAAGTCCCCGGCTATTACGTCTGGGCGATTTTCCCGGGCATCTTCTGCAATCTCTTCGAGCACAGATATTGCCTGGGGAAGGCTATGGCTTGGCGGCAGGTAACAGCTATAGAACGCTATACCATTCACATGGGCCTTAGCGAAGCAATTTCCGCTTTTTTTCTGCTAATCTGAAGCTTCGGATTTCCGCAGCTCCATATTGCCAATTTTTTGCTATTATCTGCTAGCCATTCTCCGGAATTTTTATTCCTGTATTGCTCGCTTATGAGTGCAATGTCTACGTTTTCCTCGATGACATTTTGCTCCAGCAACAATTGGGCAACCTCACAGTGGTTTAGGTTTATTTGAAGGAACTTCATTTACCCCTAAGCCCTTGCATAGCCCTCCTGAAGTGCGGGCATTTCCCACTCATTGTTGGGTGGTCGCAATCCTTCTCCTTCTTGCGTTTGCAGAGCATGCAGAAGGCCTTTGCCTTGCAGCCTCTGGCTTGGTGCTCCTTTGCGCCTGCAGTTCCCTGCTATATGGCCAAACTCCTTACACTTAAAACACCTTTTAGGTGTTATCTTTGGGCGGATTCGACACGAAGTCCAACCCAGCCTGATTTTTCCCTTCTCTATGAGCCGACTCCCTATGTCGGGCATGACTCTAAGGCCGTTTTCTCGTCCGTCCTGCAAAGTAAAATTTAGCTAATGGAAGGATAAATTTATCCCGGTGGCAAATCGGTTTTCGTTTTCTCGTCCGTCATTTAAAACTCCAAATAAAAGGAGCACTAATTTGAGACTAGGTGGCAGCCCCACATCAGAAGAGTTAACTAATTGTCAAAAACTATCGAAAAATACCAAAAAACAGTCATACTAACAGCTGCTGATATAAACAACATTTCAAACTAATAAAAAAACAATGTCGGCAGAAAAGAAGTTTCGCGGTAAAAATTATACCGATGAACAGGAGACCATCCTTGAAGAACTGGTTTCACAGAACAAAAACATATTAGAAAACAAGAAAGGAAGCTAGCTTCGGCCGCCGAAGCTTATATACCCTTGCAGATAAAATAAATACCTTTTAAATTGTCAGAAATCAAAACGCCTACTTCCTGCAAAGTTACAATGAATTTTCTTATATTTGTTTGATTATTCGTATGGGAGCCTTAAGATATAGTGGTCCGATCCGGCTCGCTCCGACATATGTACTACCTGCAATAGAAAGAAGACTTTTGGGAAAGTTTCATTGCGATAGCTTTAAAACTGAGAGACTAGTTCGCATAGAAACGGACAGACGGACATGGCTAGATGGACTCGGCTATTGGTGCTGATCAAGAATATATATACTTTATGTGGTCGGAAACGTCTCCTTCACTGCGTTACAATATCTGACTGAAATTATAATACCCTCTGCAAGGGTATAACAAGAAGTCTGACGCCGTCACCTGGAAACAAAAGGAACAGGCTTGGAAGGATTTAGCGGAACTCTTTGCCGCCAAGACTGGCGTAAGCCGCCACTACAAAGCCCTTCGGGAAAAGTTTACAGTCCTAAAGAGAAAGTCGAAGGCAGAGCTAACGCAGGAAAAGGCGGAATGCTACCGAACAGGTGGAGGACCTTCGGGCAGTGTTTTGATTATATGGAATTAGTTAAACCAAATGAATGCTCTTACTTCTTTACTTTAGATTCAAGTCGCAAAACAATTTTTTGCAAAACAAATAGTGCCGTGCTTTTACACAAGCGAAACCTTTTAACAAATTCTTCATCACTGTAATGTCCGAAGTAATTTCTCTGGACTTGATATTTGCGCCGATAGGTTCGCACTTCAGACAATTCGACGATATCCCACAGAGTTTGAAGATAAATCGCTTGGGAATTCATTGTAAAATAAATTGGATGACTTGAACAATTTTGATTCATATTTAACTGTAAATAGAATCAGCTGTTTTCGAATGAAGAGTGGAACCAGATTGACAACGCTCGAATGTCTGGCAACACTTGCGCACAATTCAACCGCAAAAATTTGGCACGGTGGATGAAGTACCGAGACAAAATTTGCCGCTACCTGCGCTAACATAAGGACGAGTAAACGATTTTTGGTTTATCGCCCCGTTGTCCCGGCAGGCAAACTAAAGTAGGGACGAGAAAACGGCCCTAAGTGTAGCGGCCCTTAGACTCATCAACGCGGATTCTGGCAGCTCCACATCGAACTGTGATTTAACCGCACATAGAATGTCCGTTTTCTCGGTGATCTCGTCTATATCCTTTACCTCGACCAGCATTGTCTCAGTCAGTGCTCTGACATCAACATTGCTGCCCAGGACCGCCTTCATTGTGGTCTGAATCTCCGCGGTTTTTGGGTCAGATACCTTGTTTAGAAGGATTAGTAATTCCCCCTTAGCTGTGCGCCTGACAGCCTGTACGGCTTGTCCTAGCTTTTTCAGCTGCGGTTCAGCCTTAACCTTTTTAAGGATGTCCGCATAGGACCCTCCAGAGGAGGTGGCGATCACTATCGCGTCATTGCGAGGCGGTCGCATCCTTGGCTTCCTTATATTCTGTCTAACCTGTTGCCATTCCTCAGGCTTCTTCCCAGGTTTTTTGGGCTTGCTGGTGCTCTCTGTCCCAGCGTGTTTCCCCTTTTTAGCACTTTGGCTGGCATTGCTGTCCGGTGCCTTGTGCATCGCCTTTTTTGCCGGTACAGCTAGCGTTTTCCCAGTTTCTTGGCCCCTGGGTCGCTTACTATTTCCGCTCGCGAGCACTTCTGCGCAGGTTTTTTTGGTTTTCTCCTTAGCCTTTTCCTGATCCTCGATTATGCCCTGCACAGCCTACAGGACTTCCCGCTGGAGATAGTCTATTTCGTCGACAATATCCCTCATGGGGTTTGTTATGGAGCGCTTTCCGTCCATTAGCCTCTTCAGCTCCCTGGCCTTCGATCCCAGGCCGGACAGCTGTTTTAGCACATCCCCCTGCCCTTCGTCAGCAGCTTTTGGGGTGCTTTTTCCTCCTACTGGGGGTGTGCCAGGCTGGTTGCCACCGCACTCCACCCTTTTTTCTGGCGATCTCGCCATCGCGTTGCTTTTTTTAAACGGGTCAGCTCCCATGTTGGCCCAGTCAGGTAGACTGGACAACGGCGTGTGAAAGCCGTCGGCATTAGGCGGCGGCGCCAGGCCTTTGTTTGCCGGCGTGCCTCCACTATCGTTTGGCACAACTCCTAGGCTGGCGCCAGGATGTTGTGCCCCCGGTCCCTTGCGCGACATTTCCCCGCCTGGGGGATTCAGTGCGTGTGCACTGGTTTTTCGCGGAGGTTGGACCTTTTTCCCGCAGTATCCTGCTGATCTTCAATCGGACACAAAATTAAAAAAAGAAAATAAAAAATAAAAAATAAAATAAAATATAAAATAAAGAATAAATCTTAATATTAAAAAATAAATATATTTCAATTTTTTCAAAGTACCGCCCAAATTCAAAAGAACCGCCCAGTATTACCCTACGTGCAACGGCACGCACTTACGTGCTTGGCATGCACCCTGTCCGAAGCTCGCTGCTATGGCACCCGCAGCCCCTTTCGCACACTACGATCAGCTGATCGCGCAAGCGCTTTCCACTACTGAACGTGTGTTTGCGAAAATAAAAGCGCGAGTGAAAATTTGGCAGCAACTAACAAACAACGATTGGAAATTATAATAAGAGGCAGAGACACCTCCCCTCCCTCGCCTATGACCGGCCCCTGCCTGGCCACCAAACCTGTTGGGGATACAATTCCCAGATGTCGCCCACGGCCTCCTGGCCACCAGAAGATGTCCAGGTACGTGTCCCCTCCCTCGCCTATGACCGGCCCCTGCCTGGCCACCAAACCTGTTGGGGATACAATTCCCAGATGTCGCCCACGGCCTCCTGGCCACCAGAAGATGTCCAGGTACGTGTCCCCTCCCTCGCCTATGACCGGCCCCTGCCTGGCCACCAAACCTGTTGTTGTTGGCCTCCTGGCCACCAGAAGATGTCCAGGTACGTGTGCTGGTTCTCCTAGCCGGATGGCCAGCTGCGCTTTTTGATTTGTGCTGAAAACTAGAAAGATTAGACGGAGCGATTTTAAATCGCGACCGCACTCTCTGCTTTCTCAACCCTCTCTCCGTGTGCAGCTCAGTGTGTGCTGACCTACAGTATATGTGTAGTACTGGTTCGCAGGTTAAAATCTTTTTGAGCTCCTGAAGCGACTGCAACCCTGCACTTCCTATTTTGAACACCACATCCTTCCTTAGAAGATTTGTCAGCGGTCGGGCAATTTTCTAAAGAAACCGGTTAGTCCAAGAAATGACTGCACCGCTCGAATATTTTTGGGAGTTTTAAATCTGTTTACAGCTGATGTTTTTTCGTCCCCTGGCCAAATTCGTCCGTTTTCCACGGTGTGTCCCAAAAAATTTATGCGGGATTGCATAAAGCTACACTTCTTCCATTTGATTTCTATACCCTTGCAGAGGGTATTATGATTTCAGTCAGAGGTTTGCAACGCAGTGAAGGAGACGTTTCCGACCCCATAAAGTATATATATTCTTGATCAGCATCACTAGACGAGTCGATCTAGCCATGTCCGTCTGTCCGTCCGTTTCTACGCAAACTAGTCTCTCAGTTTTGAAGCTATCGGGTTGAAACTTTCCCAAAAATCTTCTTTCTATTGCAGGTAGTATATAAGTCGGAACCGACCGGATCGGACAACTATATCCTATAGCTCCCATTGGAATATTCGGAAAAATAATGGGAAAAAAATTATAACTTCGGTGTTTTTTGACATTTTACCTTTTTCTCTTAGGAATGTTATTTTTTATATATTTCCAAATTTCGAATTAAATATTTAAAAAATCGGATCACTATGTCATATAGCTGCCATAGGAACGGTCGAAAAATTAAATGGAAATTAATAGGAAAAAAATTATAGCTTTGTCGATTTTTATTACATTTCCTTCTACTCTGGGAAATGACTATTTTTAAATATTTCCGAATTTCGATTTTAATTTTAAAAAGATCGAACTACTATATCGTATAGCTGCCATAGAAACGATAAAAAAATTAATGTGAAATAATAGGAAATTTAATATTTTTGCGATTTGTAAATTAATAGAATGATCTGCAAGGGTATATAAGCTTCGGCTTGCCGAAGCTAGCTTCCTTTCTTGTTTAAATTGAACTCCATTGCTGTCTCCAGTTCGCGCCTTGTTTTGTTCATGCATTCGTCAGCTGTGGATGCATACACAATAATATCATCCATGTATAACTGCATAACGTCATTATTGATCAGGTCTTGGAATATTTGATGGACGAATCTAATAAATTAATGAATTCTTGAAACCAAAAGTAGTTTTATTAAACTCAAATAGCAGTTAACGGTTTGCTTGACTCGCCCACTGGAACGTGAAAAAACCGTTCTCCAGATCGAGCGTTGAGAAAAATGTGGCTGCTTGTAACTTTTTCAATACTTCTTCCATCAACGGCACTAGGAAACGATCATCATTTGGTTCATCCCTCAAGCCCGTCAGCTTGAAGCCGTTGTCGTCGCAGCAAAATGTAAACTTTCTGGTAAAATCGTGTCCTAGCAAAGCACCACAATCGATCACGTTGTTAGGCACAACCAAACACTTTTGTTGTGTGAACAACAGGTCGGCTAGAACATCATCTATGAAAAATCCAATCGGTTTGGTTTTTTCCTGACCCAGACGACTCAATAAAGATACACTTTTGTAAATGTCAATGTTCTTTATCTTTTCAGCAACATTCATTGTTACCAGCGACACGTCCGATCCAGAATCAATTAGGCACTCTATATCCACGCTATTAATAGAGATAACTTTATTGCGGCTTTCATGAAAAACCTTTCGAACATTTGAGGTCACGAATGGACAATATCGACCATTCTCGTTACCTTTGAAGCACTTCTCTGGAGACTGGCAATCTTTGATTTTATGTTCAGCAGAACCACACTTGAAACCAAATTCTTTCCTTTTCGGTTCTTCTTTTGGTGATCCATTGCTTCTGTTCCAAGAATTTCGAGACTTATCGTCCAGTTGGTCTATGATTTCATACTGCTCTTGCTCCACATTTCGTGCTGCTGCAATATGCCGAAGTTGTAGCATATATTCGTGAAATGTTTCGCTATTTTTTTCTTTATCATTTGCAGCTGGCGATAATATCTGCACTGTTGAGACTGCTTGCAAATTCCTAAAGCAGTACATTTGTTAATTGCTTGGCTTAGATGCCTGGCATACAGTACATAAACTGTCTGCCTAAAGTCGTCGCAACTGGAACTTGAACCAGTCCGACTAAGGTTTGCATATCAGGATCTGAAGACTAGAGCGACGGCCTCTGTTGGATGCAGAATGAGTACAACTTGATTGTAAGAGTCAGAATTGTTACTGATTTTATTGAATAAACTTAACGGTATTTATAGGTTCAAAAGTGTTTAAGGTAACAAAAATATGTAGAAAGGGAAAATGAAATTACAGCTATTCTTCACAACTCGCAGTGGTTCAAAGTGCTATATGCAGTGATAATCAGTTTATGGCCCGGCCAACTAAACGTGCGTGGTGAGGTTGCTGGATGCGTCGAGCTAGCTTGTTCCTTGGAGTTCCAGATGATGTATCCCTTCCGGATGGTGTTCGCGATTACTAGCAAGACTGATATGGCTTAGGCAGCGTAGGCAGTAATTTGATGATGCTGCACCTGACTTAGTTGATGAGGTAGGACTTGGTGGTCAATTGTCTTTAAGTTTTCTTGTAGGTTGTCCAACTCTTTGTAGATGTAGTCGGTTGGTTCGGCCTCGACAATTGTGGTTTCCGTGGATGTTAGTTTTATATAATGGTTTATATTTCCAAAGCGACTAAAAGTGGAATGAAACTCACTTGTAATCGTGCCGACCGTCCTTATGCTGATATTAGCATTTCGTGCAGTGCAGCCAGGTGCAAGAGAAAACAAGCCTGTTCCCTCTAAGTGTATTGCTGAGGGCCGGCCGTTGCACACTGATTGAAGATCCATTGAGTAACGTGTAGCATAAATTAATTTGTTTGGTTGTGAGGCCTTTATCCAAACCATATCGGACCTAGATTCAACGACTTCGCAATGTGGGGTGGATTTATTGTTAAATAAATAAATCACACCGATCTTCTGCGTTGAATACTGTTTGATGAGTGAAACAGAGATGAACATTGGCGGGTACAGTTAAACATCCTTGAAACTATTCCTCAGTCAAACTCATGAATTGATCCCTGTGCGCATTGACTAATTTGAATGAAGTCTATTTTCTGGAGTTCCATGTTGGGATGGAGATGATGCTGTACACTTCTTGCGACGTTGTCGACACCAATGGTAGCGTTATCCGAACTATGACATGAATGTATGTTGTCGTACCTTCTGCTCGCATGATTTGGTATAGTTCAATCCCATGTTGGGTTGATACTGGGAGCATTTGATCCAGTACTCCAAACAAGGTGTTTGCTATGTAGCCAATTCCATTAAATGGTGACCGGCGTTGTCGTGAGTGGTGCATTAGTTCACTTCATGATTGCAATTCCACGTACATATGTTGGAAGTGTCCTACGATTGCTCCGCATGCTTGCTTATTATCAAGTTCTAAGCACATTTGGGCAAGATAAGCAATGCCTGAGCCCAAGACTTGCATGTCACTGTGGTAAGGACCCAAGTCGTAGTATATAATCAGGTTCCATTCCGAAACCACCATTCGAGCGGTACCACGTTGCTCATAGAATATTCCAGGGTGGTTTGTGAAACGCGTAATATTGGCAGTCTGCGCCAGTGCTACCGGCAGGATCAACAGCAACGCCAGTAGAAATGAGACTGTGCTGCCCATCACTACTGTTCACGCCAAAAGGGCGTATAATTTCGGGAGGCAGTGTCAAGCGGCAGTTTTCTCCAGATTTCCATATCTCGCTCGCTTGCACCGCCCTTCGCTCTCCCTCTCCAACTCTCCCGAAACTCTCCGCTCTGCTCTGGAGCCACTAAGCTTAGATGATTGTAGTTAGTTCCTTTTTTCAAGTGACCAAATAAACACACGCACGTCGCTTAATACCCGAAAAGTTCTACCCGTGTTTTCGATACTATTTCTGCGCGGATTTAATCCTTTTCCTGGGACTCATCGCCTTCTACAATCAAGCCACCCCCGCCCCAATAACTACTTTTTTCCGACGTATGGATGGTTCCTCCGGTTCTAGACTGTATTCAGCTTTGAACCTTTGGTGCTTGAACCCCGCATCTTGTGGCGATAAGGGCGCAAGCCGCGCGATATTCGGAGTCTATGTTCTCGTTTTCTTGACTTAACAGAGTCACATTGTTGGCAGGGTTATTGAGTTCTCTCACTGGGAGTTTTTCATTTACAAGACTTACGTTGCTGTCTTGACTGGCATACACTTTGGCTAAGTCTATTGTCTATTGTCAGTGCGAGTTTTATCGCGTATCTGTGTAGACTTTACCAGGTCTTGAACCTTGTCATCGGTACCCAGTATTTTCTCCCGCCTTTGCTTGCTGCTGATTTGGCAGTAGCAAGGAATAATAGTGCTCTGCGCCGATAAGCATATAAATTTTTCCTGGCGTATTAAAATCTGGATCTGCCAGAGATATGTCGGGTGGAATGGCAAAGCTGGAAGACCTTATTTCGTGGGCTGGTTGATCAGCCATAATCTGGGGCAGCACATACGCTTCTATTTCTTCCGTGAAGTCATTGTACAGGGACTTTACACG
>JBAMCF010000310.1:0-10573 GCA_037075285.1 Drosophila lutescens
CTGTACAGTTTAAAGTTTTAAAGAAAATCGTTAGAGCCGTTTTTGAGAAAAATAAAAAAACTTAAAAAAAAAGTTAAAAAAATTTTTTTTTTCATATCTTTTTAACTTTTACATTTACACAAATTGCATATAGAGGCGTTTATAGCATTTAAAAATACCTTTCAAACGAGATTCAGCACAAGTCTGCAGCTCTAGTAGTTAGAGTAGTAGTAGTAGTTACGGCTTTCCGAATTTTAGCTATTTATAGCTGTTTTCCCGCTAAACTAGAGGGTTTTTCCAAAAGTGGTAGAACAAAAGTTTTTTATATCGATGTGATGAACGTCATATCAAATTTGTTATTTATGTATTTATTTATTTATGTATTTATATATTTATGTATTTATTTATTTATTTATTTATTTATAGAATTGTATAATTAATAATTAAATAAAACATTAAAAAACAAGAAAGGAAGCTAGCTTCGGCAAGCCGAAGCTTATATACCCTTGCAGATCATTCTATTAATTTACAAAACGCAAAAATGTTAAATTTCCTATTATTTCACATTAATTTTTTGATCGTTCCTATGGCAGCTATATGATGTAGTACTTCGATATTGATAAAATTAAAATCGAAATTCGAAAACATTCGAAAAGAGTCACATCCCAGAGTAGAAGAGAATACAATAAAAACCAACGAAGCAATAATTTATTTCCTATTATATTCCCATTAATTATTTTATCGTTCCTATGGCAGCTATATGATATAGTCGTCCGATTTTGATAAAAATTTATTCGAAATTCAGAATTAGATACAAAATGGTATTTCCAAAAGTAGGAGGTGATATGTTCAAAAACACCCAAGATATAATTTTTTTACATTTTTTTCCCGACTATTTCTATGGGAGCTATATGATATAGTTGTCCGATCCGGCTCGTTCCGACTTATATACTACCTGCAATAGATATAAGACTTTTGGGAAAGTTTTAGCCCGATAGCTTTAAAACTGAGAGACTAGTTTGCGTAGAAACAGACGGACAGACGGACAGACGGACAGACGGACATGGCTAGATCGACTCGTCTAGTGATGCTGATCAAGAATATATATACTTTATGGGGTCGGAAACGTCTCCTTCACTGCGTTGCAAACTTCTGACTGAAATCATAATACCCTCTGCAAGGGTATAAAAGAGGCGTGGTGCATTTGTATATATGGGGCCATAGGCCGCGAGGCGAATTTTCAAGGAATTTAAATTAAATATGAAAGTTAGACTTATACCTTGAAAATGTCTAATAAGAATTTGTTCTCGCCAAATTGGTTTTTGGGCATTCAAGTAAGCATTAAATGTTTTTCATACTAATCTGAAACGGGTTCCACTTTTCATCGCTCAATTACACCCAAACGTGCAGTTTTATGAGAAAGAGTGTTATACATCAAAAGTTGAGGAATCTCAAGGGCTATGTAGTTTCAAAGTTAAAAAGAAATCGTTAGAGCCGTTTTTGAGAAAATAGATAAATAGTAATTTAAAAAAGCAACTTTAAGCCATAAATTTTAAACTATTGCATTTAGCCAATTTAACCAAAGGCAACGCGATTAGCATTTTAAATTACCTTTTTAACGAGGTATAGCACGAGTCTGTATTTATTTATTTATTTATTTATTTATTTATTTATTTATTTATTTATTTATTTATTTATTTATTTATTTATTTATTTATTTATTTATTTATTTATTTATTTATTTATTTATTTATTTATTTATTTATTTATTTATTTATTTATTTATTTATTTATTTATTTATTTATTTATTTATGTATTTATTTATAGAATTGTATAATGGAACAGTTTAAAACAATTTTAACGATTCCCTGACCTTAAAATACAGTTTGGATACGCACATACAAAATTCAATGCTTAGGCAGCTTAATTGTGTTGAGCTGGCAAAAGTGGCGATTCTGAATAACTTTTAAACGTGACTTTTTACAGTAATGTGTTATATACCAAAATTTAAGGAATCGCAAGGGCCGTACAGTTTAAAGTTTTAAAGAAAATAGTTAGAGCCGTTTTTAAGAAAAATAAAAAAACTTAAAAAAAAAGTTAAAAAATATTTTTTTGTTCATATCTTTTTAACTTTTACATTTACACAAATTGCATATAGAAGGCGTTTATAGCATTTAAAAATACCTTTCAAACGAGATGCAGCACAAGTCTATAGCTTTAGTAGTATAGAGTAGTAGTAGTACTTACGGCTTTCCGAATTTTAGCTATTTATAGCTGTTTTCCCGCTAAACTAGAGGGTTTTTCCAAAAGTGGTAGAACAAAAGTTTTTTATATCGATGTGATGAACGTCATATCAAATTTTCAGAACTTAAAAAACATATTTTGGACAAACTGACAAGCGGACAAACTGACAAACAGAATTAAATTTTCATTTTGACTAGGCCCCAGCCAATTTATTTTCGGTATAACTTTTGAACGGAGCGTCCGATTTTCTGATATGACCCCTCAAATTAAGCGCATTTTCAGTAGAAATAAAACTAACTAAGTGCGAAGAGCCAATTATCCCCACCGGACCCAACATAAATACGATGGGTTTATCCATTATAAGCACTTTATCAGGTGGTTTTTAAAGAAAATTTGTAAATTTGTTTGTTTTGTTTTTTGAGATCTCACATGGGAATGAAAAGTGTGACCAGGGCCAAAAACATAGTATTCCTCTAAAAATACTAGATTCATTTAAGAAGTCATACGTAGTAGTAAGGCCACACTAATTGTTTAAAAATACATTGAATAACTTGCAATTAAAAATTAAAAACATTAAAAAAAGAGGCGTGGTGCATTTGTATATATGGGGTCATAAGCCGCGAGGCGAATTTTCAAGGAATTTAAATTAAATATGAAAGTTAGACTTATACCTTGAAAATGTCTAATAAGAATTTGTTCTCGCCAAATTGGTTTTTGGGCATTCAAGTAAGCATTAAATGTTTTTCATACTAATCTGAAACGGGTTCCACTTTCCATCGCTCAATTACACCCAAACGTGCAGTTTTATGAGGAATCTCAAGGGCTATGTAGTTTCAAAGTTAAAAAGAAATCGTTAGAGCCGTTTTTGAGAAAATAGCTAAAAAGTGATTTAAAAAACAACTTTTAGCCATAAATTGTTAACTATTGCATTTACCAATTTTACCAAAGGCAACGCGATTAGTCTGTAGCTGTCGTTTAGAAACTATAATAGGGTCTTCCCACAGAGCTCCATCCACCTTCCACCATCCGTTGAACGGATGGTCCGTAAGGTTTTGCCGTTCCGAAAATTTCCCAGTTAGTCCGCCATCCAATTTTGACGGACTTTGACGGGCTCTTTTATGCGATAGTTAGGCGATGATTTTTCGGTGCAGCTCTGAATTCTTCTTCTTGACAGTGAGAATTGGAACATTCACAGCGAAAAATGTAAACAAGAATGGCAGGAAACATTTGAAAAATGGATGGCGCTGAACAAACAGGTATGCACAATAAAAGCTATTTTAATTTATAATTATTCATTGTTATTCATTTTGAAGTTGAAATTACGCGAACCAACACCGGCAAGCTGAGGTGAACTGTGGAGATGGAGCTCCTGCTGATCGACGTTTGGCAGGAGAACGTCGAGCAGTTGCAAGAAGTCCATATTTATATGGAGATGGCCCAGTCTATGATGGAGGCTGGGTTCGACATAGATTACAAAGACGTACGGACAAAAATTGAGAACCTGACCAAGAAGTACAGGTAACTTTTATTTGCAACCGTCGTTAATATATTCTAAAATAATTCCATTATGTTAATCCTTGCAGGCAGGAGAAAAATAAGATGGGGTTAAGTGGTGGCGCTCCTTCTTCGTGGCAGCACTACGAGTTGCTTCACTCGTTCCTGGGTGCATTCCGCATCCACAACACGGAGAAGTCCAACTTGGAGAACGAGAGTATGTCCCCAGACTTAATTTCTAGTTTATTATTAACTAACATTATGTATTTACTGCAGACTGGAATGAATACTTTGTGGAGACATTGGATAAGGACCCCGAGGACAATGAAGCCTCTACCTGCAGCGGAAGCCAACGCTCAGGAAGCAATGGGCCCCCTGCAAAGCGCGCCAAATTAGACCACAAGGCCGAGCTTGTAGAGATAGCCAGGGACAGGCTGGATGAGCAGCGAGCGCAGACTGAAATAATGTCTAGAATGGCAGACAGCCAAGCTCAGTTCCAAACTGATTTGTTGGAGCTCTTGAGGCGTCAGAACAACTAGAAACAATAAGAAGTAGCTAATCAAATTAACATGAAGTTAGAATAAAACAAAATCAAACATATTTGTATTTAATAAACTTTATTTATTTATATTTTGGCAATATTGGGCGATAGCTGATCGCACTCTTTCAGCAGGCTGGCTGAAATCTGCAGACATATTAGTACGCAACGGTTGTTCGCGTAGGTCACTTGCAGTCGGTTGCCAATTGTCATTAATTGTGCTGTTGTGCTCATTTAAAATATTATGCAAAATGCAGCAGGCAAGAATCACTTCATTATTGTTTTTATAATGGCTGTCTAAACCTTTTCCGATAAACCGGAATCTTGCCTTTAAATGGCCGAATGCATTCTCTACAACTCGCCTGGCTTTAGAGAGATTGTAGTTAAAATTCCGCTGCTCTGCGGATGCAGTTGTGGAAAAGGGATACGGTTTCATCAGTGTTCGCGAGAACCGAAAGGCCGAGTCCCCAATAAGCAGCACTGGAACTTCTACGCCGCAAATTTCTCTGGTTTTCTCCTGAAGAAAAGGAGTAGAGACCATTTTTCTGGCCAGGCTAGACCTTTGGAAAATTGCAGAGTCGTGGCATCGCCCTGCAGATCCGATGTTAACGTAAGTGAATTTATATCTGTAGTATATATAAAATATAAGAAGACTGTTGAGCACTTAGAAAAAGGTAATTTACCTGTAATCCACGAGAGCGAATAGTACAATTGAGTACCAACCCTTGTAATTGTGATGGTCTATTGCTTCTGCTGCTGTCGGTTTAATTTCAATGTGGCACCCATCTAAAAAATGTATATTGTTATAGCCACGAACTAAATTGATGAAGTGATGTCTTACCAATTGCTCCTAGACACTGTGGAAACCCAATTGCTTCGAACCCCTTGACACATTCGTCAACTTTTTCTGGAGTTAGGTAGTCGGGAGACATAAACTCACTTCCGAGCTCCAATATGAGAGCCCGGCAAAATTCGTGGAGAATTTTGCACACCGTGTTTTGTGCCACTCCGAAAAGCCTTCCAACGGATCGATATTCCGAGGATGATCCCAAGGTATATAGGGCAATAGCGATCCTCTTTTCCAGAGGAATTGCAGCTCGCCAGCTTGTGTCCTTTTTATCCAGAACTCCAAGCCGATCCACCAAGAACGAAAAGGTCTTCTTCTCCATCCGAAAGCTCTCTTTGAAAAATTCCTCGTTATTTTCGGGTATATCCTTTTCCCAAAATGTCCCGTATCGCTTCTGTTTAATATGAGACGGATAGTTTAACTTTGTTTTTAATAGAATTTGACAAAACTTACCACCATCCACACACGTCTTGGAATTTGATCCTTTCCTTCATACAGCTCCAATTCGTCATCATTCCACTCCTCTGCATTGACTGCCTTAAAAAGCTGTAGCAAATTAAGGTTTTGCTGTTGAACAACAGCCAAAATAGTTGAGAAATGGTTCATTTTAATTTTAATCTCGCTCTTCAACAACGTTTGTTTATGTTTTGATGAGCCACAGCTGTTCAGATCAGCTGTCATCGGATGGTAGATGGTGGATGGAGTTCTGTGGGAACACGAGTTTCACATTCGTCAAAAATCCCAACCGTTTCAAACGGATGGACTCTATGGGAAGAGGCTATAAGCCGTCAAAATCTAGCTTTTTTCAATGATTTCCCGCCAAACTAGCCGGTTTTTCCAAAAGTTGTAGAACAAACGTTTTTCATATCCTGCTGCTAAGTACAGTAAAGTTTAGTTCAGGATCCTAAAACCACGATTTGATGCATACCCACAAACAAAGGGACAAATTATTTCATTTTGGGAAGAAGAAGAAAATGTTATACCCTTGCAGAGGGTATTATAATTTCAGTCAGATATTGTAACGCAGTGAAGGAGACGTTTCCGACCACATAAAGTATATATATTCTTGATCAACACCAATAGCCGAGTCCATCTAGCCATGTCCGTCTGTCCGTTTCTATGCGAACTAGTCTCTCAGTTTTAAAGCTATCGCAATGAAACTTTCCCAAAAGTCTTCTTTCTATTGCAGGTAGTACATATGTCGGAGCGAGCCGGATCGGACCACTATATCTTAAGGCTCCCATACGAATAATCTAACAAAAAGTAGCGTTTTGATTTCTGACAACTTAAAAAGGTATTTCTTTTATCTGCAAGGGTATATAAGCTTCGGCTGGCCGAAGCTAGCTTCCTTTCTTGTTTTTGGTATAACTTTTGAATGGAGCATCGGATTTTACGATATGACCCCTCATATTAAGCGCATTTTTAGTAAAATTACAACAAGCATATTGCGAGAGACCAGTTATCCCCACCGGCTCCAATTTTCTAAATTTTCACTTTCACACTTTCACCGACCTCTCTCCCAAACCATTTGAAATTGATTAAGTCTTGGTATGCAATCCTTTTAGTTTTTGCAATACCTTTCGATTGGTGTATCACTCATTATGATCGGACCATCACAGAAGATTTTCAATTCTGCGGCTATATAATAGTAGTCGCCTTCGCACACTCTCCTGGTGCGCTTCGTCACTACGTGGACTGCCGTCCACAGTGATACTCGATAACACACAAATACCTATGAAAGGCTACGGACAAAATGGTTTAAGCGAAAAACGGATCCTCTCGCAGGATCGGTAGGTAAACAAAAAAAGAAGTGCCTCAATGTCGGCTGGGGATCAACAGCTTTCGGAAATAAGGAAAATTAAAAAAAACGCACATAAAGCTCCAACGCTTTTTGGTGTGAGCCTTTTGGAGACGAAATTTTTCAACAATTTTCCCCCCGCCTTTAACAAAATTTAAAACCAATTTTTTTTTAATTTTTGTAGGTATGTTTTGGCTGGTACAATTTCCAGATTATCAACGTTGTGCGAATACTACCTTTTCTTTAATTGGGATGTTATTTGTGCACGCATATATTATTGCACGCATTTTATTGTTTTAAAGTACAAAAATGCATATGTACGTATGCATACGTATATCTTAATAGTTTCTGTAATTTTTTAACAGATTTCGAGTAGAGCCCAGAAACTAAAACTTCTTAATATTTTACGGGATACATACACATTTGGCTTTAGAAGTGCATCCATTAGGTGATCCGTTATTTTATCCTAATTTAATTGAATAGTCATAAATTAACAACTATTATTAATCTGCCTCCGTCAGGAAACAGCCACAAAAATGAGGGACACGGTTTGGATCTGTAGAGTATAAAATTTCAACTGCCTTCACTGGCTTTAATGAACTTCTCATATGCATGGAGCTTTGCCGAGCTCAGCGGCTGCGTATGCAAATACAAGAGAGGAAAGCTTAACATAAGTTCTGATCTTAACATTATGTCTTTACATTCTTTTACTTCATTGCTTACAATTTTATTCATTTCTAATGTTTTAATCTAATGTTTATCTATTACCGCGAAATGACTTAACACCGCCCACATTGAAAGTCTCCAGACTTCAAATCAGTTAATAGGGAGCGGAGTTAGTCGATGAATGGCTCGTTTGACATGACTGTTTTTCGTTTTGACCTCTGCCACTCGAACCTTTCCATCCGATCCTGGAAATACTTTAGTGACGACGCCTAGCAGCCACGCTTGCGACGGAATGTTGTCCTCGTGAATTAATACGATATATGCCTTCCACGAGGTTGTGCTGATCCTTGGTCCACATCTGCTTCTGTTGAAGGCTGAGAAGGTACTCTCTCAACCAGCTGGTCCAAAAGCGCTCCTTGATGGCGGACACGAGCCGCCATCTGCTCAAGTAAGAGAGCTTGTCGTCGTTGACGCGTTGCACGGACACGGGTGGCAGCGCACCTAGCGTTCGACCAGCTAGTAGATGTGCTGAGGTTATGGCTTGAATGTCGTTCGGATTGGTGGTGACGGCTACTATTGGCCTGGTGTTCAGTATAGCTTCCACTTCCACGACGATTGTGTCGAGCTCGCCCTTTTTATTTATTTCCAAAAAAAATTAGCAAATATCTGCCAATATAAACCTAACTCCTACCTCCGCCCGAGTAAAGGAGTTTTTTTTTAATGATATGCTCCGACTCACATCAAGTGGGCAGAGGCAAGGATAGGTGATTAAAAATATTTCTTACATTAAAGTCCACGGAACATTCAACAAACAACAAAAAATACAATTCATTATATTGAGTACACAAAACTCGAAAAGGATCGTGCGCTTCGAAATTCGATTTGCAAATTTCAAGAGCAATAGGCCGAAAGTAGCGGGATCGAAACCCGTATTTGGCCGAGTAAGAAGCTAGAATTTCTAAGTCCAGTGATCAACTTGTGGAGGAACATCACTCCGTGGCAGGTCCGACGATCCATTAGCGAGGGCAGGTTCAGAAGACGCAGTCTATCGACGTAGGATGGCAGGTGACGTTGTGGATCCCAGTTTAACCCACGTAAAGCAAACAAAAGGAACTGTTTCTGTACCGATTCGATTAGGTCCTGATATTTAGCATATTGAGGTGACCATACGCACGAGCAGTATTCAAGAATAGGTCGCACAAGAGAAATGTAAAGGTGCTTTGTGGTGTAGGGATCCTCAAATTCTTTAGACCAGCGCTTTACAAACGCAAAAACCCCTTTTGCTTTACTGACAATGATGCCGATGTGATTGGTAAAGTTTAGGTTGTGGCTAAATAAAACTCCAAGATCTGTTACGAAATTAATGCGTTCAAGATCGTTCATCCCGATGGAATAATTAAAGAGGAAAAGCCTCTTCCGATAAAAAGACATGAAGCTACATTTAGAATTATTTAAGAACAGCAGGTTCTGGAGGCACCATGATTGCAGATTGCACAAGTCCGCTTGCAGGAGTACGTGAGAATCAACGTTTGTTAAGGGCATGCAAAGTTTTACGTCATCGGCGTACATCATCACGTGGGAAGAGAGAATTACTTGAGGCAAGTCATTTATAAAGATTCCAAACAGAAGTGGTCCAAGGTGACTCCCTTGAGGAACGCCAGAAGTCCTTGCTCAACAAAGCGCTGCCGATGGCCCGAATGAGAAGATGCTTGGCGACCTTCACTACTGCTTCCCACAAGCCACCGAAGTGGGGGGCTCGAGGGGGTATGAAGACGAACTCTGTCCCTTGCGTTGCAGCATGTTCTACCAAAGCGCAGCTGTGAGCAGTGAAAGCCTTGACAAGATCTTGAAGTTCGCGAGCTGCTCCGACAAAATTCGTTGCATTGTCGCTGTATAGCCGAGCAACAGGCCCTCGTCGTCCTATGAATATTTTCACAGGTGGCTTGCCGCGCAACTTTAGCGAAACCTCAATTGGACCATGTAAATTCGAGTATGCCCGAAAGCCACATGCAGAGTATATCTGAGAGCTTTGAGTACCATGTAGCTATACCTCTCGCACACATGGCATTCCGGCGTATCACTCTCTCTTTCGCGCGCACACCAAAGCGTGTGAAGGCGAATAGAGAGAACAGAATCTGGAACGATCCCGTTAGTGAAGTTTGGCAACGCCGCTGCGTATAGCCAGCTTCACGCGACGAAAGTCTCGTTCACTTCTTTTCAAACTCTGAATGAGTACAGACGTACAGCAGTCTTAAATCGTAAAATACAAGAGTGGAAAGTTACACACCACGTGTTCTAGATTTTCTAACTTGTGAAGTGAAATATTAAAAGAGGATCATTTTAGTTTTAAAGCCCAACTACTGGTAAATATTAACGCAAATGTAATACGTGTAGGCAGTGTAAATAGTAAAGTGTATTTTTATAATAGGGAAAGAAAGAAGATTCCGTCGAAGCCGGCCAGCAACATCAGCGCCAGCTCGGCGTGATTACGCCGTTTCAAATTCCACCGGCCACCGAGCGGCCAAGACGAGAGTTTTTTTTTGAGAGAATTTAAGCCAACTTGCAACGGCGGAGTCGCCCCCTGCGGACACGTGCTTCGCGGAGCGCAGCTTTGGTCCACAAAAGGCGCCCATATTCTGGAAGGTGACCGAGGCTACAGTTTGCTCACCAAGACGCAAATCTCTAGCCCGGCTCCTCACCAACCGCATGCCACGTGCGGCTTAATACCGTCTCGAAGACCAACCACCTGAATGAAGACGTAACGAAGTACATAACCTCACCAACCCGCGCCACGCGCGCCATTTACCTGTTTAGCTCTGGCTAAGCCATAGAGCGAAAACGTGTGGGGTTACTGTACCAGGACTTAACCTCACTCCAGATCATTGATTGGTTACCGCATCACCTCACCAACCCGCGCCACGCGCGGCATGCAAGCACACAGCTCTGGTTTGACCATCGAGCGATCTTCTGGAAGGTGATCGGATGAGGAAGTGGACGACTACCGCG
>JBAMCF010000311.1:0-29014 GCA_037075285.1 Drosophila lutescens
GAGTATTACTATAAAAGAGTAGATGTCGATTTGCGTCATGTTCCCCCAGCCCAAACCATAAGACCCAAAATTCTGGAAAAAATTGGGTCTGAATCGTGTGTTAGAGGAGGTGTGCACTAAGAAAGGATTTTTTAAAATTCGGCTCCTAAGGACTCCCAGGACTCTCGAAAAATGCGGAATTGCTTGATTAAAACATCAACCATTCCCACAGTTTTCAACCAAACAAGTTGATATTTTTATTTTAAGCTTTATTTGTGGAAATCTTTGAAAGCCCAGAAGATGAGCCCCAACCGACTTCCGGTTGGGGCACTTAATTAATTTTTCCGCACCGATTATGCGATCGGATCCGTTTTTGGTTTATTGTATGGAGCTATGCCATACAATCAGTAAGGTATTTTTATTTTTTTTTGGGACCCACGGTTGATTTTATATGATTTTTGTTGTAAGATTGCGGGGGTTGCGGGGGCTTTTTTGGCAGCACGTTGTTTTTGGTTTTTGTATGCTTCGGCAGTTCGCAGCACTTACGAACGAATTCCGAACACAGCTCTCACAAAAACAACGTCAGCAGAAGCAGAGCGAGAGAGTAGAGAGCAGAGAGAGAGTCATTTGAAGCGAAAGAGATGTTTTTTTCTGGTTTGGAAACACCTGATCAAAATTTTACTATTGGATACTAGAACGTATTACCTAATTGACGCAATTCTAAGTCAAAGTGTGTAGCCAACCCGTAAAAAGCATAAGAAATTTTCGTTTTGATTTAAAAAAAAATTAGATTGGTTTTCAAGGGAAAAACTTTCAGTCGTCACATTTGAATGTAAGAAACGCAATGACACACACACACATCGACAAATTGGCATGTACATAAGTATGTAATGATTAAATTAGGATAAAATAACGGATCACCTAATGGATGCAATTCTAAATCAAAATGTGTATGTATCCCGTAAAATATTAAGGAGTTTTAGTTTCTGGGCTCTACTCGAAATCTGTAAAAAAAATTACAGAAACTATTGAGATATACGTATACATACGTACATATGCATTTTTGTACTTTAAAACAATAAAATGCGTGCAATAATATATGCGTGCACAAATAACATTCCAATTTAAGAAAAGGTAGTATTCGCACAACGTTGATAATCTGGAAATTGTACCAGCCAAAACATACCCACAAAAATTAAAAAAAGTTGGTTTTAAATTGTGTTAAAGGCGGGGAAATTGTTGGAAAATTGCGTCTCCAAAAGGCTCACACGTCGATATTACATCCACAGTTTTCACTAAAAAGAGTTGGAGCTTTATGTGCGTTTTTTTTTAATTTTCCTTATTTCCGAAAATATTTAACTCCAGCTGTTGATCCCCAGCCGACATTGGGCCACTTCCTTTTTTGTTTACCTACCGATCCTGCGGGCGGATCCGTTTTTCGCTTAAACCATTTTGTCCGTAGCCTTTCCATACGGTGTGTAAGTTATTTTTATATATTTTTTTGGGACCCACGGCTGATTTTATATAATTTTTAATTGTAAGATTGAACGTGGGTTGCGGGGCCATTTTTTGGCATCACGTTGTTTATCTGGTTTTTGATATGCTTCACAAAAAGCATACAGTCAGCAGAAGGCAGAGCGAGAGAGTAGAGATGCAGAGAGAGAGAGAGTCATTTGAAGCGAAAAAGAGATGTTTTTTTCTGCTTTGGAAACACCTGAAAATAAGAAATTTTAGACTCATTTGGACTATAACTATGATAAGGATTAGTCTAATTGACGAACAAATTCTAAGTCGAAAAGGTGTAGCTAAACCGTAAGAAAGTAAAGTAAGGAATATTTGTTTAAATTAAAAAAAAAATTAGATTGGTTTTCAAGAGGAAAACTTTCAGTCGTCACATTTGAATGTAAGAAACAGCAAATGACACACACACAGCATCGACAAATTGGCATGTACATAAGTGATGTTAATGATTAAATTAGGATAAGAATAACCGATCACCTAAAGGATGCAATTGTAAATCAAAATGTGGAAGATTTCATGAATACAAAAAAATTACGTTCCATTTAAGATTGTAGGATTTTACTCAGAATTCGTTTTCCATCAGAGAAGAATCGTCAGAATTGTTTGCATTTTCAACTATAAAAGAGTAGATGTCGATTTGCGTCATGTTCCCCAGCCCAAACCAAAAGACCTAAAATTCTGGAAAAAATTGGGTCTGAATCGTGTGTTAGAGGAGGTGTGCACTAAGAAAGGATTTTTTAAAATTCGGCTCCTAAGGACTCCCAGGACTCTCGAAAAATGCGAAATTGCTTGATTAAAACATCAACCATTCCCACAGTTTTCAACCAAACAAGTTGATATTTTTATTTTAAGCTTTATTTGTGGAAATCTTTGAAAGCCCAGAAGATGAGCCCCAACCGACTTCCGGTTGGGGCACTTAATTAATTTTTCCGCACCGATTATGCGATCGGATCCGTTTTTGGTTTAAAGTGTGGAACTATGCCATACAATCAGTAAGGTATTTTTATTTTTTTTTTGGGACCCACGGCTGATTTTATATGATTTTTGTTGTAAGATTGCGGGGGTTGCGGGGGCTTTTTTGGCAGCACGTTGTTTTTGGTTTTTGTATGCTTCGGCAGTTCGCAGCACTTACGAACGAATTCCGAACACAGCTCTCACAAAAACAACGTCAGCAGAAGCAGAGCGAGAGAGTAGAGAGCAGAGAGAGAGTCATTTGAAGCGAAAGAGATGTTTTTTTCTGGTTTGGAAACACCTGATCAAAATTTTACTATTGGATACTAGAACGTATTACCTAATTGACGCAATTCTAAGTCAAAGTGTGTAGCCAACCCGTAAAAAGCATAAGAAATTTTCGTTTTGATTTAAAAAAAAATTAGATTGGTTTTCAAGGGAAAACTTTCAGTCGTCACATTTGAATGTAAGAAACGCAATGACACACACACACATCGACAAATTGGCATGTACATAAGTATGTAATGATTAAATTAGGATAAAATAACGGATCACCTAATGGATGCAATTCTAAATCAAAATGTGTATGTATCCCGTAAAATATTAAGGAGTTTTAGTTTCTGGGCTCTACTCGAAATCTGTAAAAAAAATTACAGAAACTATTGAGATATACGTATACATACGTACATATGCATTTTTGTACTTTAAAACAATAGAATGCGTGCAATAATATTTGCGTACACAAATAACATTCCAATTTAAGAAAAGGTAGTATTCGCACAACGTTGATAATCTGGAAATTGTACTAGCCAAAACATACCCACAAAAATTAAAAAAAGTTGGTTTTAAATTGTGTTAAAGGCGGGGGGGAAATTGTTGGAAAATTTCGTCTCCAAAAGGCTCACACGTCGAATTACATCCACAGTTTTCACTAAAAAGAGTTGGAGCTTTATGTGCGTTTTTTTTTAATTTTCCTTATTTCCGAAAATATTTAACTCCAGCTGTTGATCCCCAGCCGACATTGGGCCACTTCTTTTTTTGTTTACCTACCGATCCTGCGGGCGGATCCGTTTTTCGCTTAAACCATTTTGTCCGTAGCCTTTCATAGGTGTGTGTTATCGAGTATTACTATAAAAGAGTAGAAACCAAAAGACCCAAAATTCTGGAAAAAATTGGGTCTGAATCGTGTGTTAGAGGAGGTGTGCACTAAGAAAGGATTTTTTAAAATTCGGCTCCTAAGGACTCCCAGGACTCTCGAAAAATGCGGAATTGCTTGATTAAAACATCAACCATTCCCACAGTTTTCAACCAAACAAGTTGATATTTTTATTTTAAGCTTTATTTGTGGAAATCTTTGAAAGCCCAGAAGATGAGCCCCAACCGACTTCCGGTTGGGGCACTTAATTAATTTTTCCGCACCGATTATGCGATCGGATCCGTTTTTGGTTTATTGTATGGAGCTATACCATACAATCAGTAAGGTATTTTTATTTTTTTTTGGGACCCACGGCTGATTTTATATGATTTTTGTTGTAAGATTGCGGGGGTTGCGGGGGCTTTTTTGGCAGCACGTTGTTTTTGGTTTTTGTATGCTTCGGCAGTTCGCAGCACTTACGAACGAATTCCGAACACAGCTCTCACAAAAACAACGTCAGCAGAAGCAGAGCGAGAGAGTAGAGAGCAGAGAGAGAGTCATTTGAAGCGAAAGAGATGTTTTTTTCTGGTTTGGAAACACCTGATCAAAATTTTACTATTTGGATACCTAATTGACGCAATTCTAAGTCAAAGTGTGTAGCCAACCCGTAAAAGCATAAAAATTTCGTTTGATTTAAAAAAAATTAGATTGGTTTTCAAGGGAAAACTTTCAGTCGTCACATTTGAATGTAAGAAACGCAATGACACACACACACATCGACAAATTGTCATGTACATAAGTATGTAATGATTAAATTAGGATAAAATAACAGATCACCTAATGGATGCAATTGTAAATCAAAATGTGTAGATTCCATGAATAAAAAAATTAGTTCCATTTAAGATTTAATTTTTAGAATTGGTTTTCCATCAGAAAAATCGTCAGAATTTTTGCATTTTCAACTTTGGCGTTGAATTCCAAAGACATGGGCAATGGCTGACAATGTGGATTATTTTTTAGGGATGCCGTGATGTATTGAGAGCAGATTTCAGCAAAAATAATTAAGGTGAGTATCGAGTATTACTATAAAAGAGTAGATGTCGATTTGCGTCATGTTCCCCCAGCCCAAACCATAAGACCCAAAATTCTGGAAAAAATTGGGTCTGAATCGTGTGTTAGAGGAGGTGTGCACTAAGAAAGGATTTTTTAAAATTCGGCTCCTAAGGACTCCCAGGACTCTCGAAAAATGCGAAATTGCTTGATTAAAACATCAACCATTCCCACAGTTTTCAACCAAACAAGTTGATATTTTTATTTTAAGCTTTATTTGTGGAAATCTTTGAAAGCCCAGAAGATGAGCCCCAACCGACTTCCGGTTGGGGCACTTAATTAATTTTTCCGCACCGATTATGCGATCGGATCCGTTTTTGGTTTAAAGTGTGGAACTATGCCATACAATCAGTAAGGTATTTTTATTTTTTTTTGGGACCCACGGCTGATTTTATATGATTTTTTTTGTAAGATTGCGGGGGTTGCGGGGGCTTTTTTGGCAGCACGTTGTTTTTGGTTTTTGTATGCTTCGGCAGTTCGCAGCACTTACGAACGAATTCCGAACACAGCTCTCACAAAAACAACGTCAGCAGAAGCAGAGCGAGAGAGTAGAGAGCAGAGAGAGAGTCATTTGAAGCGAAAGAGATGTTTTTTTCTGGTTTGGAAACACCTGATCAAAATTTTACTATTGGATACTAGAACGTATTACCTAATTGACGCAATTCTAAGTCAAAGTGTGTAGCCAACCCGTAAAAAGCATAAGGAATTTTCGTTTAGATTACATAAAAAAACAAGAGAGAACGCTATAGTCGGGTGCCCCGACAATCAGATACCCGTTACTCAGGTAAAGGGAGTGCGAGGGAGATGGAGATAGAAACTTTGAACACGCATAACTTTTTAACGAATGGTCCGATTTGAAAAATTTCTTCTACATTTCGATAGGTATTGATAAACACAATAAAACTGCATTTTTACTTTTCCGAAATATTGAAATTTTTAAAATCGTATATAAGCGATTGTGGGCGTTAGAGGGGGCGTGGCACCTTTTTGAAACAAACTTGCGCTGCGTAGGAACTCCAAGAATCTGCATGCAAAATGCCAATCTTCTAGCTTTTATAGTTTCCGAGATCTCAGCGTTCATACAGACAGACAGACAGACGGACAGACGGACATGGCTAGATCGACTCGGCTAGTGATCCTGATCAAGAATATATATACTTTATGGGGTCGGAAACGCTTCCTTCTAGCTGTTACATACTTTTGCACGAATACAATATACCCTTTTACTCTACGAGTAACGGGTATAAAAATGCATATGTACGTATGTATACGTATATCTCAATAGTTTCTGTAATTTTTTTTACAGATTTCGAGTAGATCCCAGAAACTAAAACTCCTTAATATTTTACGGGATACATACAAAAATTTTGTATGCTTTTTACGGGTTGGCTACACACTTTGACTTAGAATTGCGTCAATTAGGTAATACGTTCTAGTATCCAAATAGTAAAATTTTGATCAGGTTTTTCCAAACCAGAAAAAAACATCTCTTTCGCTTCAAATGAATCTCTCTCTGCTCTCTACTATCTCGCTCTGCTTCTGCTGACGTTGTTTTTGTGAGAGCTGTGTTCGGAAATCGAGAGTCCTGGGAGTCCTTAGGAGCCGAATTTAAAAAAAAACCTTTCTTAGTGCACACCTCCTCTAACACACGATTCAAACCCAATTTTTTCCAGAATTTGGGGTCTTATGGTTTGGTCTTTGAAATTCAACGCCAAAGTTGAAAATGCAAAAATTCTGACGATTTTTCTGATGGAAAACGAATTCTAAAAATTAAATCTTAAATGGAACTAATTTTTTTATTCATGAAATCTACACATTTTGATTTAGAATTGCATCCATTAGGTGATCGGTTATTTTATCTTAATTTAATCATTACATACTTATGTACATGCCAATTTGTCGATGTGTGTGTGTGTCATTGCGTTTTTTACATTCAAATGTGACGACTGAAAGTTTTCCCTTGAAAACCAATATAATTTTTTTTAAATCAAAACGAAAATTTCTTATGCTTTTTACGGGTTGGCTACACACTTTGACTTAGAATTGCGTCAATTAGGTAATACGTTCTAGTATCCAAATAGTAAAATTTTGATCAGGTTTTTCCAAACCAGAAAAAAACATCTCTTTCGCTTCAAATGACTCTCTCTCTGCTCTCTACTATCTCGCTCTGCTTCTGCTGACGTTGTTTTTGTGAGAGCTGTGTTCGGAATTCGAGAGTCCTGGGAGTCCTTAGGAGCCGAATTTTAAAAAAAACCTTTCTTAGTGCACACCTCCTCTAACACACGATTCAAACCCAATTTTTTCCAGAATTTGGGGTCTTATGGTTTGGTCTTTGAAATTCAACGCCAAAGTTGAAAATGCAAAAATTCTGACGATTTTTCTGATGGAAAACGAATTCTAAAAATTAAATCTTAAATGGAACTAATTTTTTTATTCATGAAATCTACACATTTTGATTTACAATTGCATCCATTAGGTGATCGGTTATTTTATCTTAATTTAATCATTACATACTTATGTACATGACAATTTGTCGATGTGTGTGTGTGTCATTGCGTTTCTTACATTCAAATGTGACGACTGAAAGTTTTCCCTTGAAAACCAATATAATTTTTTTTTAAATCTAAACGAATATTCCTTATGCTTTTTACGGGTTGGCTACACACTTTGACTTAGAATTGCGTCAATTAGGTAATACGTTCTAGTATCCAAATAGTAAAATTTTGATCAGGTGTTTCCAAACCAGAAAAAAACATCTCTTTCGCTTCAAATGACTCTCTCTCTGCTCTCTACTCTCTCGCTCTGCTTCTGCTGACGTTGTTTTCGTGAGAGCTGTGTTCGGAATTCGTTCGTAAGTGCTGCGAACTCCCGAAGCATACAAAAACCAAAAACAACGTGCTGCCAAAAAAGCCCCCGCAACCCCCGCAATCTTACAAAAAAAATCATATAAAATCAGCCGTGGGTCCCAAAAAAAAAATAAAAATACCTTACTGATTGTATGGTATAGCTCCATACAATAAACCAAAAACGGATCCGATCGCATAATCGGTGCGGAAAAATTAATTAAGTGCCCCAACCGGAAGTCGGTTAGGGCTCATCTTCTGGGCTTTCAAAGATTTCCACAAATAAAGCTTAAAATAGAAAAATCAACTTGTTTGGTTGAAAACTGTGGGAATGGTTGATGTTTTAATCAAGCAATTTTGCATTTTTCGAGAGTCCTGGGAGTCCCTAGGAGCCGAATTTTAAAAAATCCTTTCTTAGTGCACACTTCCTCTAACACACGATTCAGACCCAATTTTTTACAGAATTTTGGGTCTTATGGTTTGGGCTGGGGGAACATGACGCAAATCGACATATACTCTTTTATAGTAATACTCGATACTCGATACTTACCTTAATTATTTTTGCTGAAATCTGCTCTCAATACATCACGGCATCCCTAAAAAATAATCCACATTGTCAGCCATTGCCCATGTCTTTGGAATTCAACGCCAAAGTTGAAAATGCAAAAATTCTGACGATTTTTCTGATGGAAAGCCAATTCTAAAAATTAACTCTTAAATGGAACTAATTTTTTATTCATGGAATCTACTGTAAGGACTTTTCGTAGGCTGGGATAGGCTTCAGTCCGGCCAGAGTCCTCTACAGTTAAATTTGTAGAAGTACAGGAGACGAAATGGGACTGGGAGTTGCCGCCTGGACTTTTGTTCTTGAGATCACGCGGCCTGTGTCTCCGCATCTACGTAGGGGAGATCGCTTGGACACGTAACCCCAGACTGCGCCGACACGACTTAGCACTGGGGTTTAGCTGGGCTTGATCGTGGGCGAGTGGGTGCACATGGGCGTGCGTGAGCGACCAGGGATAGCTTTTCCTCGTCTGAGAAGCGTCCGTATTGCGTAGAGTAAGCCTCGGAAACACAATACAAAAACTTGGCCGACGGAGAAAGGCGCACGTGTACAGCCTCGTCGTCCGCGTTGCGAAGAGAAAGCCTCGGAAACGCAACACGAAAACGGGGCCGACGCAAATTAACTCGCGAGAATTTTGGCTGGGCCGAAGTGTGGGTGGGCAAGGAAAACGCGTGGGCGTGCGTGAGCGACTGGGGATAGCTTTTCCTCGTCTGACAAGCGTCCGTATTGCGTAGAGTAAGCCTCGGAAACGCAATACAAAAACTTGGCCGACGGAGAAATGTGCACGTGTACAGCCTCGTCGTCCGCGTTGCGAAGAGAAAGCCTCGGAAACGCAACACGAAAACGGGGCCGACGCAAATTAACTCGCGAAAATTTTGGGCTGAGCCGAAGTGTGGGTGGGCAAGGGAAACGCGTGGGCGCGCGTGACCGCAGGAAAGGCGGACGGGCGATCGCAAATAACTTTTCCCGTCCGACAAGCGTCCGTATTGCGCAGAGCAAGCCTCGGAAACGCAATACAAAACTCGACCGACGTAAAAAGGCGCACGCGTACAGCCTCGTCGTCCGCGTTGCGAAGAGCAAGCCTCGGAAACGCAACACGAAAACGGGGCCGACGCAAATTAACTCGCTTGGGGTTTCATTTCACAAATTAAGCTTCCTTTTATTCACTCCTTTTTATTTTTCCTAACCTTCGCACTCAGTGTGGGCTTTTCCTTTTTCTGAACTTACTACTGCCTGATGGTACCGTCCGCGTGTCCCTTCCGCTGGTGCGCGCTGGTCCGTTCGGCTCGGCTGCCGGAAAAGAAAGAGAGCGATCTCGGCCGATCGCTGTGCCACGTCGACATGCTTTTGCGCCTAACAGCACGCTTGCGCCTAACAGCCCGCAGGGTTGCTCTTAACAGCAAGTTTGCATTTAACGGGTGATTCCGATAACTTATCGATACTATTGGCATTCGCCCCGACTGGCCAGCTGATCGACCCTGCTGATCAACACTGGCCAACCCGCGCGCGCTTATTCGAAACTAGAATAACTTAGGTTTAACTTATATATCTATATTTGAGATCTTAACAGTAACATAAGGCCTTCAATGGCAGGAACATAATAACGCCTTTTCCAAAGGCTGAGATGCTGGGAATAATAATTAGGAATGTGGGGCGCCGTAAGCGTCCTCACACCCCCCCTTTACTTCGGGGTGGTTAGAGAAGTGGGCGGAGGGTCACCTTGATTTCCCCACGTGCGGTCACGTTGACTCGGAATTTGACGCCGTCGATGAGGCGAAGGTAACGCACGCTCCGGCGATCCTGCGTCTGGATGGAAGCGACGAGAGTGGGGGGAAGACGGCGATTCGGGGTGTCCACCCTCCAGTCCACTGGGGCCTCGATCCAGTGTGGATGACTGCGGACCGGGTCTTCTGCTGGGTCATCCTGGAGAGCTTCGAGCACCTCATGTTGCTCCCCGCCGGTCAGGAATAGCTGGAGATCCGGCTCCTCGTCCCCGCTTTGAGACGCCGCCTGTGCTGGGGTTCCCAAGAACTGGTTCAAGACCGCGGAGGGGATTGACCGGCCGGGTGTGAGTGGGACTTCCCGCTTAGAGGTTCCGAGACCGGGTGACAGGTCCAGAGGCGGGCGCCCAGCACTGGTGGGTGTCCGTGGAGACTCGGGTTGGCCGCGCCTTGGTGTGGACTGTGGTGTGGCGCGTGCCGGAGTCCCGGGTGGGGTTTGGTCGGCCACAGCGGGATCATGCTCCTCTGGGATCTCGAAGTCGGGGGCGACGGGGCGTCTTCGGCGTGGATGTCGAGTACATCGTCCCCCTCGTCGTCGCTGTCTCCATGGCGAGAGCTGAGGCCACTTTCGGCGTCGGATTCCTCCGGAGCTGGGGCGACGTCGCCAGCGTAGTCTTCCCAGGCTCGGTTCGCCTCGGCTATGGCGCGCTCGAGTGGAGCTCGCGGGCGGTCCCTCCAGAAGCGGTCGTCGGCTCCGACGTCCGAGTCGTCTGTGGATGTTGGGCTCGCGGGGGGGCTTCGTTGGGCCTCCCAGAGGCATTGCTGCAGGTGGCCGGGGGCGAAGGAGTGATGGTCCTGACCTCGCAACCATGCGCCGACTAGGGTGTGGGTGGTCGACGTACCGGGCTCGTTTCCGTCGTCTACCTGTAGCCGAGCCAGGCGAGCAACCGTGGGGGTGGTTGGCTCCTCCTCTTCGTCTCCCGTCAGTGGTTCGAACACTTCCGGCGCTTCGCCGCTGACGGCAATGCTCGCATCTGGAGACCTTGCCAGGGTCGACACGGAGTCGGTGTTGCCCGGGGGGCGCGGCCAGCGGGTCCTTCGGGCGTTCCGAGGCCTCGCCATGGGCTGAACGGGGGTGGAGTCGGGCTGTGGGATGACAAGACCGAGTCCTGGCCTTGTGACTCACTGCTGCTGCTGGTGACGTAGCCCTCTGGGTGTTCGATTGGTTGGTACACCCCCTCTACTCGATCGGGATCCTCGAGCTCCATGTCCATTGTTGCATGTGGTGGTTCTGAAAGGTGCTTAAATGGTTAGCCTAGGACTACGTTACCTAGCTTGCCTAGCCTGAGTGCGAAGATCAAACTATCTTTAACTAGCCTATTCGATACAATTTTCCCGCTTAAAGGTAGCTTATTGACTGGTGCCCCACTTACGTCTACCCTTGTAGAGTTGTATCGGGTACGTCATCAGGTGCGTGTGGAGAGTCGCTCCTTCTGGGGTCTTCTGTAGCGTCGTCGTGTTGTTCTTCGCGCGGGTGATACTCCTTTAGGTCGCCTATGCCAGCTGTCCGTCTCTTCCGGCCGTCTACTTGCTGTAGTCTTACTACATTTGACGATAGGAATTTCACCACCTTAAATGGACCCGCGTATTTTGGTGCAAGTTTTGCGTTGAAGCCCTCGCTGGCCTTGGACAGATGGTGAAGACGGACTAGCACCTGTGAGCCTAGTCGGGGCCGCCACTCGCGTCGCCTCAGGTCGTAGTGTCGACGTTGTTCTTGGGAAGCTATCTGGTTGGTTTCCAGGGCGGTGCGGAAAGCTTCCTGAAGCCTTTTGGCTCGTTCCGTGGGGTCCAATGGCGAGGCATGCAAACCAGGTGCAACCGCATCGAAGAGGGCGCCTGGCAACCTAGGCTCCCGACCTTGTACTAGGTAAGCAGGACTATACCCCGTGCTGTCTGAGATGCTGGTGTTAATGGCGAGGGAGATCTCAGGCAGTAGCCGGTCCCATGTCCGATGATCCTGGTTCACATATTGTGCTATCATTGTCTTGATAGTGCGATTGGCGCGCTCCGTCGGATTTTGCTGGGGGGAGTACGGAGCGGTATATTCCAGTTGAATACCGTTGTTCCGGCAGAACGCCCGGAAGGTTCGGCTGGTGAATTGCGTGCCGTTGTCGCAAATCAACCTCCGTGGGGCTCCAAAGCGAGAGAGGATCCTTTCTCGGAATCCGAACTCCAGTTGAGAGGCCGTGGCTTTCTTCAATGGGATGAGTTCTACCCACTTGGAGAATAGATCGATGAAAACAAGGAGCATAGTGTTTCCTCGCCGGGTCCGGGGAAGGGGTCCGACGAAGTCGGCTCCGACGAGCGCGAACGGCTCCGTAGGTTGGCGAGTGAGCATCATGCCGGCTGGTTTGCGCTGACTAACCTTGTACTGTTGACAAGTCAGACAGCTAGTGACATACCGTACCACGTCCCGACGAAGTCCAGGCCAGAAGTAACGCTGGGCGATTCTTCTGAGCGTCTTTCGGATGCCCAGGTGACCGGCGGAGGGGTGGTCGTGGCATTCTTCAAGCACGCGTTGACGTTGTTCTCGAGGCACGCACAGTTTCCAAGGGTCTCCTACTTTGACGTCTGTGGGATGTCCTATGTGTCTGTAAAGCTGTCCATTATCCAGAGAGTAGTCCGGAAATTTCTCGGGACGCTTTTGGACCTGTTCCTGCATCTTTTGCACCCATTTGCAGTCGCACTTAAGTTCCGCGAGTAACTGGAGTCTTCCGAGTGGTTGCCGGGAGAGGGCGTCGGCGACCACATTGTATTTACCCTTGCGGTAGTGTACGTCGAACTGGTACTGCTGGAGTTCCAGTGCCCACCGGGCTATGCGACCTGTTGGATTGTTAATGGAGTTTAACCATTTGAGCGCCAGGTGATCCGTGATCACGTCGAACTTATAACCCTCCAGGTAGCAACGTAACTTTCGGGTGGCCCACACAATGGCGAGGCACTCTTTTTCAGTGGCCGAGTAGTTCTCCTCTGCCCGCTCGAGTCGTCGGCTCACGTAGGCGATTACCCGTTCGTCGCCCCCGATGTTCTGTGTGAGCACCGCGCCGAGTCCTTTGTCGCTGGCGTCCGTCTGGAGTTGGAACTTATACTCGAAGTTTGGGCAGGTCAACACCGGGGCGGCCGTCAGTCGCGCCTTAAGTGAATCAAACGCCTGTTGTTGGGGTTCGTCCCAGGTCCACTTTACTCCCTTCCTCAGGAGTCGCGACATGGGTTGCACTAGGGAGGCAAAGTCTTGGACAAATCGCCTGTACCAAGATGCGATTCCGAGATGGCGGCGGAGTTCCTTGACGTTAGTCGGAGGATGTAGCCCCTGGATCGCCGCGATTTTGTCGGGGTCTGTCCTGATGCCTTCCTCGCTAATCAGGTGACCCAAGTACACTAACCTTCTTTGGAAGAACTTGCACTTACCCCGATTTAAGCGTAGGTTCGCTTCTCGGAGGCGCCGGAAGACTTCCCTCAGATTGCGTGCATGGTCCTCCCACGTTGCCCCGATGACGATGATGTCATCCAAGTAAGCGAAGGCATGGGGCTCCATATCGGGGCCGATAACGCTGTCCAGCGCCCGTTGGAAGGTCGCTGGGGCGGAATGGAGTCCAAAGGGCATGACTTTCCAGTGGAAGAGCCCACGCCCAGGGACAGTGAACGCGGTGCATTCTCGGCTGCCTTCCGCCATGGGGATCTGCCAATACCCGTTTTTGAGATCCAACGTAGAGATGAACCGAGCGTTCCGTAGGCGCTCCAGGATATGGTTAATACGTGGAAGAGGGTACGCGTCGGGTATAGAGTGTGCGTTGAGTTGACGATAGTCAACGCACATCCGCATGTCCCCGGTCTTCTTTCGGACCAACACCAGCGGTGCGCTGTGCGGGCTTCGAGAGGGTTCGATTCGCCCGTCCTGCAGCAGTTCGTCCACCTGCTCGTTGATGATACGCTGCATGGCCGGGTTCTTGGGATAATACCGCTGTTTCAGCGGTTTATCATCCCGAAGGGTGATGGTGTGCTCGGCGATATCCGTTGTTCCTTGGAGATGGTCGAAATGCCGAAGCTCCTCTTGAAGGAACCGGAGGGTTGTTGCGTCGAGAGGTTCCTCCAGCACTAGTGTTTGCTGCGGGGGTTCCGCGACTGTGGCCAAGTGTTCGTGAGGACAGTGACTCCGGAACGGGTTCCGCCTCTGGGCGTACTCCGCATCCGGTTGGGCAGGTAGTTGGTACTTCCCAATTCCTTGCGAGCTTTCCGGGAGAGGTCGTGGCACTTCCGGGTCGTCGGGGAGCGTTTCCATCGTGGTGATGGCTAGGCGGTCCTGGCCCATGGGGTGCTTCCGAAAGGGGTTCCTCTGCTTGGCCACGGCGGCATCCGGTAGTGGATGTAGGCGGTACTTGCCTTCCTCAACGGTGACATCGGCCTTTCGCGTGGTAGCGTCGGGGATGGCCGATAGTGGCGGGTGTCCTGCTGGAACGGGGACTGGATTTCGTCCCAGTGTCGACGTGATTTTATGCCTTGGAGCGGGTATGGGACCCGGTGTGGTTCCCTCGTTGCCTTTTTGAGTCCGCGGGGCAGGAGTCGGTGTGTCCGAAAGATGGGCGGTCGCCGCCGTAGGCGTCGCTCGGACAGCTTGGCCTTGATCGGCCCTTCGTGTGGCGGGTGGAGCTAGCTGCAGGCAAACTTGACCGCAGATTAGGGTTGCTTGGATACTGCATAGGAAGTCAATCCCGAGGATCACTTCGTCCAATATTGTTGGCAGGACTAGCAGAGTCATGCGGACCTGTTGTTGGTCCAGGACCACCCGTGCGTGCAAGGCCTTGGTGACTTCCTTCGGGGATCCGTCCGCCAGAGATATTCGGGTGTGAGTTTCCTTGATATTTCGCCCCGAATCGAGTCGATTAGCGACTGCTTCGCTGACGAAGCTTCTGGAGGCCCCCGTGTCGATTGTCGCTGAGAAGAGTTGACCCTCGATGGTAACTGTGGCGACGATCCGTCCTCCCGTCAAGCGGAGCGGTGGATCTAGTGTTGGGGGAGCACAGGGTGGGTCGCCGCCTGCTCCCTGCGTGTGCGAGGACCCCGGGCGTTTCCCGACTGGCGGCAGCAATCGATGGTACGGGTACCACGTTTCCCGCAGTCCCAACAGTAGAGAACTGGTGGGTTCTGGCATTCTCGGACGAAATGTCCCACTTCACCGCAGCGGCTGCAGGCTCGTGCTACGTCGACAGGTGGCTCGGCTTCCTGAGCGATCATCCGGTTGGATATCGCTGGGTTCGTTGGGCTGAAGGACGTCATCCTTGGAAGCACGGGATCCCGTTGTCGGGGACCGGACGGATGGCTGTTCCTCGTTGTGTCGTTTCCACTGGCGGGTGGAACTAGTGCTGCGTGTCGTACTGGGTCCCGGTCCCGTGCGATTTCGAAGGCGGTGGCTAGCTGCGTTAACCCTTCCAGCGAGGAGAATTCATGGCGCCGTATGAAGAGTTGATACTCCGGCAGCAGATTCTCGTAGATCCGTTCGAGCTCCTGCTCGAACGAGTAGTTCGCCCTCTGCATCATCAGGCGTAGTTCTACCACGTAGAACTTGAAAGGCTCGTCGCCTTGTTGGTGGCGGGTCCTAATCGCATCCTCCAGGCGCTGGTAGTACCGTGGAGGGAGGAAAAACTCTAGGAAGTCCCGCTTGAAAGCTTCCCAGGGCACGGCATGCATGTGGTAGGCTCGGTACCAGCCTTCGGCGCGGCCCGATAGCAACCCAGCGATGGCCCTCGGGATGTCGCAGTTCTGAACGCTGTAGGTTGTAGCGCCTTCCTCCACTCGCTCCATGAAGTGCAGGGGGTCGGCCTGTCCGTCGAAAAGGACGCCCCATCCCCGAAGCTTCTCGGCGAACGCGGCCGCTGTCATGGGCCGTGATGGCGAGTGGGACGTGGGGTTGGAGCCTTGGGTTCCTCGTCCTGGACTCGTGTGACGGTGATCCGGGGGTGGCACGGAGAGAAGGGTGTCGCCTGCGCCGGGCATCGGTGAGGTGGACCGGCTGGTCACCACCTTTTGGGTGGGGGCCTCCGGATATATGGCCTCCAATGCTGCGAAGCGTTCCCGGAGCGCCGGGCTGTGGTTGGACCCTCCGATGAACGATGCGAGCCGAGATCGCAGTTCGTCCACTTGGCCGTGTGTGTTTAGACCGAACTCCTTGAGTAGGGCCTGTAGTTCGTCCTTGCGCCGGTAGGAAATCCATCTGACCCCCATGACTCGGTTCGTGGATTCGTCGTCGGATTCCGGAAAGCTCTCTCCCTCGATCCTTCCGGCGGCTGACGTAGCGGGTTTCTGTTCTGCGTCCTCCGACGCTTTCTTGTCCAGGTCCGTTTTCATCGGTCGACCCGATAAACTGTGCGGCTGGGTGTCCGCTGCGGTTGGGCCTCCGGGTGAGCGTCACGTGGATGCCGATGTGGAAGTTGCGCTGCGTTACGTCCCTAATGCACGTGCGTCACGGGACTGATGGATGATGGGGGGGGTGTGGCTGGGTCTCCCGACTAGCGACTGGCTGCGGTAATCGGTGGTGACGCAGCGGCGAGCCTCCTGGCGGTGGGTGATCCGTGGTCCACGGTTAGCGTGGTGATTGTTCCCTCGTCGCGGTGACTGCTGTGGATGGCGCTGCTGAGGCGTTCGGCGGACGTCGATGCTGGCCTCGGGGTGCTCCTGGCGTGAGGGATCTCTGTTAGCGGCACAGTTGTCCCGCTCTTGGTGCGCGTGAATGCGTGGCGGGCGGCGGGAGTGCGGCGAAGATTGGCGTCGTCGGAAGTGGCAGTACGGATTTTTAAGTCAGGGGTGCTCAAGAAAAATCCTACGGCTGGGCATGGGTCTTTAGGCCATGCGATTGATATCGGACAACCCAACTCCTACAGGATACCTATGTCGTCCTGAATCGTCCCTGTTCGGGCGCCAAACTGTAAGGACTTTTCGTAGGCTGGGATAGGCTTCAGTCCGGCCAGAGTCCTCTACAGTTAAATTTGTAGAAGTACAGGAGACGAAATGGGACTGGGAGTTGCCGCCTGGACTTTTGTTCTTGAGATCACCCGGCCTGTGTCTCCGCATCTACGTAGGGGAGATCGCTTGGACACGTAACCCCAGACTGCGCCGACACGACTTAGCACTGGGGTTTAGCTGGGCTTGATCGTGGGCGAGTGGGTGCACATGGGCGTGCGTGAGCGAACAGGGATAGCTTTTCCTCGTCTGAGAAGCGTCTGTATTGCGTAGAGTAAGCCTCGGAAACACAATACAAAAACTTGGCCGACGGAGAAAGGCGCACGTGTACAGCCTCGTCGTCCGCGTTGCGAAGAGAAAGCCTCGGAAACGCAACACGAAAACGGGGCCGACGCAAATTAACTCGCGAGAATTTTGGTTGGGCCGAAGTGTGGGTGGGCAAGGAAAACGCGTGGGCGTGCGTGAGCGACTGGGGATAGTTTTTCCTCGTCTGACAAGCGTCCGTATTGCGTAGAGTAAGCCTCGGAAACGCAATACAAAAACTTGGCCGACGGAGAAATGTGCACGTGTACAGCCTCGTCGTCCGCGTTGCGAAGAGAAAGCCTCGGAAACGCAACACGAAAACGGGGCCGACGCAAATTAACTCGCGAAGATTTTGGGCTGAGCCGAAGTGTGGGTGGGCAAGGGAAACGCGTGGGCGCGCGTGACCGCAGGAAAGGCGGACGGGCGATCGCAAATAACTTTTCCCGTCCGACAAGCGTCCGTATTGCGCAGAGCAAGCCTCGGAAACGCAATACAAAACTCGACCGACGTAAAAAGGCGCACGCGTACAGCCTCGTCGTCCGCGTTGCGAAGAGCAAGCCTCGGAAACGCAACACGAAAACGGGGCCGACGCAAATTAACTCGCTTGGGGTTTCATTTCACAAATTAAGCTTCCTTTTATTCACTCCTTTTTATTTTTCCTAACCTTCGCACTCAGTGTGGGCTTTTCCTTTTTTCTGAACTTACTACTGCCTGATGGTACCGTCCGCGTGTCCCTTCCGCTGGTGCGCGCTGGTCCGTTCGGCTCGGCTGCCGGAAAAGAAAAAGAGCGATCTCGGCCGATCGCTGTGCCACGTCGACATGCTTTTGCGCCTAACAGCACGCTTGCGCCTAACAGCCCGCAGGGTTGCTCTTAACAGCAAGTTTGCATTTAACGGGTGATTCCGATAACTTATCGATACTATTGGCATTCGCCCCGACTGGCCAGCTGATCGACCCTGCTGATCAACACTGGCCAACCCGCGCGCGCTTATTCGAAACTAGAATAACTTAGGTTTAACTTATATATCTATATTTGAGATCTTAACAGTAACATAAGGCCTTCAATGGCAGGAACATAATAACGCCTTTTCCAAAGGCTGAGATGCTGGGAATAATAATTAGGAATGTGGGGCGCCTTAAGCGTCCTCACACTACATATTTTGATTTACAATTGCATCCATTAGGTGATCGGTTATTTTATTCTAATTTAATCATTACATACTTATGTACATGACAATTTGTCGATGTGTGTGTGTCATTGCGTTTCTTACATTCAAATGTGACGACTGAAAGTTTTCCCTTGAAAACCAATATAAATTTTTATATCAAAATGAAAATTTTTTATGCTTTTTACGGGTTGGCTACACACTTTGACTTAGAATTGCGTCAATTAGGTAATACGTTCTAGTATCCAAATAGTAAAATTTTGATCAGGTGTTTCCAAACCAGAAAAAAACATCTCTTTCGCTTCAAATGACTCTCTCTCTGCTCTCTACTCTCTCGCTCTGCCTCTGCTGACGTTGTTTTTGTGAGAGCTGTGTTCGGAATTCGTTCTTAAGTGCTGCAAACTGCCGAAGCATACAAAACCAAAAACAACGTGCTGCCAAAAAAGTCCCTGCAACCCCCGCAATCTTACAACAAAAATCATATAAAATCAACCGTGGGTCCCAAAAAAAAAATAAAAATACCTTACTGATTGTATGGTATAGCTCCATACAATAAACCAAAAACGGATCCGATCGCATAATCGGTGCGGAAAAATTAATTAAGTGCCCCAACCGGAAGTCGGTTGGGGCTCATCTTCTGGGCTTTCAAAGATTTCCACAAATAAAGCTTAAAATAAAAATATCAACTTGTTTGGTTGAAAACTGTGGGAATGGTTCATGTTTCAATCCCGCAATTTCGCATTTTTCGAGAGTCCTGGGAGTCCTTAGGAGCCGAATTTCAAAAAATCCTTTCTTAGTGCACACCTCCTCTAACACACGATTCAGCCCCAATTTTTCCAGAATTTTAGGTCTTATGGTTTGGGCTGGGGGAACATGACGCAAATCGACTTCTACTCTTTTATAGTAATACTCGACAAGAGAGAACGCTATAGTCGGGTGCCCCGACAATCAGATACCCGTTACTCAGGTAAAGGGAGTGCGAGGGAGATGGAGATAGAAACTTTGAACACGCATAACTTTTTAACGAATGGTCCGATTTGAAAAATTTCTTCTACATTTCGATAGGTATTGATAAACACAATAAAACTGCATTTTTACTTTTCCGAAATATTGAAATTTTTAAAATCGTATATAAGCGATTGTGGGCGTTAGAGGAGGCGTGGCACCTTTTTGAAACAAACTTGCGCTGCGTAGGAACTCCAAGAATCTTCATGCCAAATGCCAATCTTCTAGCTTTTATAGTTTCCGAGATCTCAGCGTTCATACGGACAGACGGACAGACAGACAGACAGACAGACGGACAGACGGACAGACGGACATGGCTAGATCGACTCGGCTAGTGATCCTGATCAAGAATATATATACTTTATGGGGTCGGAAACGCTTCCTTCTCCCTGTTACATACTTTTGCACGAATACAATATACCCTTTTACTCTACGAGTAACGGGTATAAAAATAGTAAGAGTTTTTCTCTGCATTCGCTTAGTTAACCAAAATGATACATTTAGAGGTTAGTGCGGGGTTAAGTTGCGATTAAGGAGGTATTAGATAAATTAGGGTAAAAGTAATGTAAAGAAAGAGTGAAAGTGAGAAAGGTAAGGTTCGTTTGGACTTTATCGAGGACTAGCAACACCCAAAGCGACGTTGTCCGCTACTTTTAGCAAAGAATATCCGAGTAAAATCCCGCCTAACCTTAGCTAAACAGTAAACCCACCTAGAACGCACTAATATTCTATCCATATCCTCCTAACCATAACATACCTTACCTTAACACCGCATTAACCCTAATATTACTTCACCTTAACCCCACCTATTTTATTCTCACCCTTGGCACACTTTTTTAGCACCTTAATGCTGTTTTCACCTTAACACAAGTTTTTCATCTTCTTAGCTAACCTAACTTTAGTCTCACCTGAAAAAAAATGTTCCTTACTTTACTTACTTACTTTAACTTCACCTTTTCTTATTAAAACTTGTTTGTCACCTAGACCCACCTTATCCTCGATAAAGTCCAAACGAACCTTACCTTTCTCACTTTCACTCTTTCTTTACATTACTTTTACCCTAATTTATCTAATACCTCCTTAATCGCAACTTAACCCCGCACTAACCTCTAAATGTATCATTTTGGTTAACTAAGCGAATGCAGAGAAAAACTCTTACTATTTTTATACCCGTTACTCGTAGAGTAAAAGGGTATATTGTATTCGTGCAAAAGTATGTAACAGGGAGAAGGAAGCGTTTCCGACCCCATAAAGTATATATATTCTTGATCAGGATCACTAGCCGAGTCGATCTAGCCATGTCCGTCTGTCCGTCTGTCCGTCTGTCTGTCTGTCTGTCTGTCCGTCTGTCCGTATGAACGCTGAGATCTCGGAAACTATAAAAGCTAGAAGATTGGTATTTGGCATGAAGATTCTTGGAGTTCCTACGCAGCGCAAGTTTGTTTCAAAAGGGTGCCACGCCTCCTCTAACGCCCACAATCGCTTATATACGATTTTAAAAATTTCAATATTTCGGAAAAGTAAAAATGCAGTTTTATTGTGTTTATCAATACCTATCGAAATGTAGAAGAAATTTTTCAAATCGGACCATTCGTTAAAAAGTTATGCGTGTTCAAAGTTTCTATCTCCATCTCCCTCGCACTCCCTTTACCTGAGTAACGGGTATCTGATTGTCGGGGCACCCGACTATAGCGTTCTCTCTTGTGAGTATTACTATAAAAGAGTAGAAGTCGATTTGCGTCATGTTCCCCCAGCCCAAACCATAAGACCTAAAATTCTGGAAAAAATTGGGGCTGAATCGTGTGTTAGAGGAGGTGTGCACTAAGAAAGGATTTTTGAAATTCGGCTCCTAAGGACTCCCAGGACTCTCGAAAAATGCGAAATTGCGGGATTGAAACATGAACCATTCCCACAGTTTTCAACCAAACAAGTTGATATTTTTATTTTAAGCTTTATTTGTGGAAATCTTTGAAAGCCCAGAAGATGAGCCCCAACCGACTTCCGGTTGGGGCACTTAATTAATTTTTCCGCACCGATTATGCGATCGGATCCGTTTTTGGTTTATTGTATGGAGCTATGCCATACAATCAGTAAGGTATTTTTATTTTTTTTTGGGACCCACGGTTGATTTTATATGATTTTTGTTGTAAGAGTGCGGGGGTTGCGGGGACTTTTTGGCAGCACGTTGTTTTTGTTGCTTCGGCAGTTTGCAGCACTTACGAACGAATTCCGAACACAGCTCTCACAAAAACAACGTCAGCAGAAGCAGAGCGAGAGATTAGAGAGCAGAGAGAGAGTCATTTGAAGCGAAGGAGATGTTTTTTTCTGGTTTAGAAACACCTGATCAAAATTTGACTATTTGGATACTAGAACGTATTACCTAATTGACGCAATTCTAAGTCAAAGTGTGTAGCCAACCCGTAAAAAGCATAAAAAATTTTCATTTTGATTTAAAAAAAATTTAGAATGGTTTTAAGGGAAAAACTTTCAGACGTCACATTTGAATGTAAGAAACGCAATGACACACACACACATCGACAAATTGGCATGTACATAAGTATGTAATGATTAAATTAGGATAAAATAACGGATCACCTAATGGATGCAATTCTGATTCAAAATGTGTATGTATCCCGTAAAATATTAAGGATTTTTAGTTTCTGGGCTCTTCTCGAAATCTGTAAAAAAAATTACAGAAACTATTGAGATATACGTATTCATACGTACATATGCATTTTTGTACTTTAAAACAATAAAATGCGTGCAATAATATATGCGTGCACAAATAACATTCCAATTTAAGAAAAGGTAGTATTCGCACAACGTTGATAATCTGGAAATTGTACCAGCCAAAACATACCCACAAAAATTAAAAAAAGTTGGTTTTAAATTGTGTTAAAGGCGGGGGGAAATTGTTTGAAAATTTCGTCTCCAAAAGGCTCACACGTCATATTACATCCACAGTTTTCACTAAAAAGAGTTGGAGCTTTATGTGCGTTTTTTTTTTAAATTTTCCTTATTTCCGAAAATATTTAACTCCAGCTGTTGATCCCCAGCCGACATTGGGCCACTTCCTTTTTTGTTTACCTACCGATCCTGCGGGCGGATCCGTTTTTCGCTTAAACCATTTTGTCCGTGGCCTTTCATAGGTTTGTGTTATCGAGTATTACTATAAAAGAGTAGAAGTCGATTTGCGTCATGTTCCCCCAGCCCAAACCATAAGACCTAAAATTCTGGAAAAAATTGGGGCTGAATCGTGTGTTAGAGGAGGTGTGCACTAAGAAAGGATTTTTTGAAATTCGGCTCCTAAGGACTCCCAGGACTCTCGAAAAATGCGAAATTGCGGGATTGAAACATGAACCATTCCCACAGTTTTCAACCAAACAAGTTGATATTTTTATTTTAAGCTTTATTTGTGGAAATCTTTGAAAGCCCAGAAGATGAGCCCCAACCGACTTCCGGTTGGGGCACTTAATTAATTTTTCCGCACCGATTATGCGATCGGATCCGTTTTTGGTTTATTGTATGGAGCTATGCCATACAATCAGTAAGGTATTTTTATTTTTTTTTGGGACCCACGGTTGATTTTATATGATTTTTGTTGTAAGAGTGCGGGGGTTGCGGGGACTTTTTGGCAGCACGTTGTTTTTGTTGCTTCGGCAGTTTGCAGCACTTACGAACGAATTCCGAACACAGCTCTCACAAAAACAACGTCAGCAGAAGCAGAGCGAGAGATTAGAGAGCAGAGAGAGAGTCATTTGAAGCGAAGGAGATGTTTTTTTCTGGTTTAGAAACACCTGATCAAAATTTGACTATTTGGATACTAGAACGTATTACCTAATTGACGCAATTCTAAGTCAAAGTGTGTAGCCAACCCGTAAAAAGCATAAAAAATTTTCATTTTGATTTAAAAAAAATTTAGAATGGTTTTAAGGGAAAAACTTTCAGACGTCACATTTGAATGTAAGAAACGCAATGACACACACACACATCGACAAATTGGCATGTACATAAGTATGTAATGATTAAATTAGGATAAAATAACGGATCACCTAATGGATGCAATTCTGATTCAAAATGTGTATGTATCCCGTAAAATATTAAGGATTTTTAGTTTCTGGGCTCTTCTCGAAATCTGTAAAAAAAATTACAGAAACTATTGAGATATACGTATTCATACGTACATATGCATTTTTGTACTTTAAAACAATAAAATGCGTGCAATAATATATGCGTGCACAAATAACATTCCAATTTAAGAAAAGGTAGTATTCGCACAACGTTGATAATCTGGAAATTGTACCAGCCAAAACATACCCACAAAAATTAAAAAAAGTTGGTTTTAAATTGTGTTAAAGGCGGGGGGAAATTGTTTGAAAATTTCGTCTCCAAAAGGCTCACACGTCATATTACATCCACAGTTTTCACTAAAAAGAGTTGGAGCTTTATGTGCGTTTTTTTTTTAAATTTTCCTTATTTCCGAAAATATTTAACTCCAGCTGTTGATCCCCAGCCGACATTGGGCCACTTCCTTTTTTGTTTACCTACCGATCCTGCGGGCGGATCCGTTTTTCGCTTAAACCATTTTGTCCGTGGCCTTTCATAGGTTTGTGTTATCGAGTATTACTATAAAAGAGTAGAAGTCGATTTGCGTCATGTTCCCCCAGCCCAAACCATAAGACCTAAAATTCTGGAAAAAATTGGGGCTGAATCGTGTGTTAGAGGAGGTGTGCACTAAGAAAGGATTTTTTGAAATTCGGCTCCTAAGGACTCCCAGGACTCTCGAAAAATGCGAAATTGCGGGATTGAAACATGAACCATTCCCACAGTTTTCAACCAAACAAGTTGATATTTTTATTTTAAGCTTTATTTGTGGAAATCTTTGAAAGCCCAGAAGATGAGCCCCAACCGACTTCCGGTTGGGGCACTTAATTAATTTTTCCGCACCGATTATGCGATCGGATCCGTTTTTGGTTTATTGTATGGAGCTATGCCATACAATCAGTAAGGTATTTTTATTTTTTTTTTGGGACCCACGGTTGATTTTATATGATTTTTGTTGTAAGAGTGCGGGGGTTGCGGGGACTTTTTTGGCAGCACGTTGTTTTTGTTGCTTCGGCAGTTTGCAGCACTTACGAACGAATTCCGAACACAGCTCTCACAAAAACAACGTCAGCAGAAGCAGAGCGAGAGATTAGAGAGCAGAGAGAGAGTCATTTGAAGCGAAGGAGATGTTTTTTTCTGGTTTAGAAACACCTGATCAAAATTTGACTATTTGGATACTAGAACGTATTACCTAATTGACGCAATTCTAAGTCAAAGTGTGTAGCCAACCCGTAAAAAGCATAAAAAATTTTCATTTTGATTTAAAAAAAAATTTAGAATGGTTTTAAGGGAAAAACTTTCAGACGTCACATTTGAATGTAAGAAACGCAATGACACACACACACATCGACAAATTGGCATGTACATAAGTATGTAATGATTAAATTAGGATAAAATAACGGATCACCTAATGGATGCAATTCTGATTCAAAATGTGTATGTATCCCGTAAAATATTAAGGATTTTTAGTTTCTGGGCTCTTCTCGAAATCTGTAAAAAAAATTACAGAAACTATTGAGATATACGTATTCATACGTACATATGCATTTTTGTACTTTAAAACAATAAAATGCGTGCAATAATATATGCGTGCACAAATAACATTCCAATTTAAGAAAAGGTAGTATTCGCACAACGTTGATAATCTGGAAATTGTACCAGCCAAAACATACCCACAAAAATTAAAAAAAGTTGGTTTTAAATTGTGTTAAAGGCGGGGGGAAATTGTTTGAAAATTTCGTCTCCAAAAGGCTCACACGTCATATTACATCCACAGTTTTCACTAAAAAGAGTTGGAGCTTTATGTGCGTTTTTTTTTTAAATTTTCCTTATTTCCGAAAATATTTAACTCCAGCTGTTGATCCCCAGCCGACATTGGGCCACTTCCTTTTTTGTTTACCTACCGATCCTGCGGGCGGATCCGTTTTTCGCTTAAACCATTTTGTCCGTGGCCTTTCATAGGTTTGTGTTATCGAGTATTACTATAAAAGAGTAGAAGTCGATTTGCGTCATGTTCCCCCAGCCCAAACCATAAGACCTAAAATTCTGGAAAAAATTGGGGCTGAATCGTGTGTTAGAGGAGGTGTGCACTAAGAAAGGATTTTTTGAAATTCGGCTCCTAAGGACTCCCAGGACTCTCGAAAAATGCGAAATTGCGGGATTGAAACATGAACCATTCCCACAGTTTTCAACCAAACAAGTTGATATTTTTATTTTAAGCTTTATTTGTGGAAATCTTTGAAAGCCCAGAAGATGAGCCCCAACCGACTTCCGGTTGGGGCACTTAATTAATTTTTCCGCACCGATTATGCGATCGGATCCGTTTTTGGTTTATTGTATGGAGCTATGCCATACAATCAGTAAGGTATTTTTATTTTTTTTTGGGACCCACGGTTGATTTTATATGATTTTTGTTGTAAGAGTGCGGGGGTTGCGGGGACTTTTTGGCAGCACGTTGTTTTTGTTGCTTCGGCAGTTTGCAGCACTTACGAACGAATTCCGAACACAGCTCTCACAAAAACAACGTCAGCAGAAGCAGAGCGAGAGATTAGAGAGCAGAGAGAGAGTCATTTGAAGCGAAGGAGATGTTTTTTTCTGGTTTAGAAACACCTGATCAAAATTTGACTATTTGGATACTAGAACGTATTACCTAATTGACGCAATTCTAAGTCAAAGTGTGTAGCCAACCCGTAAAAAGCATAAAAAATTTTCATTTTGATTTAAAAAAAAATTTAGAATGGTTTTAAGGGAAAAACTTTCAGACGTCACATTTGAATGTAAGAAACGCAATGACACACACACACATCGACAAATTGGCATGTACATAAGTATGTAATGATTAAATTAGGATAAAATAACGGATCACCTAATGGATGCAATTCTGATTCAAAATGTGTATGTATCCCGTAAAATATTAAGGATTTTTAGTTTCTGGGCTCTTCTCGAAATCTGTAAAAAAAATTACAGAAACTATTGAGATATACGTATTCATACGTACATATGCATTTTTGTACTTTAAAACAATAAAATGCGTGCAATAATATATGCGTGCACAAATAACATTCCAATTTAAGAAAAGGTAGTATTCGCACAACGTTGATAATCTGGAAATTGTACCAGCCAAAACATACCCACAAAAATTAAAAAAAGTTGGTTTTAAATTGTGTTAAAGGCGGGGGGAAATTGTTTGAAAATTTCGTCTCCAAAAGGCTCACACGTCATATTACATCCACAGTTTTCACTAAAAAGAGTTGGAGCTTTATGTGCGTTTTTTTTTAAATTTTCCTTATTTCCGAAAATATTTAACTCCAGCTGTTGATCCCCAGCCGACATTGGGCCACTTCCTTTTTTGTTTACCTACCGATCCTGCGGGCGGATCCGTTTTTCGCTTAAACCATTTTGTCCGTGGCCTTTCATAGGTTTGTGTTATCGAGTATTACTATAAAAGAGTAGAAGTCGATTTGCGTCATGTTCCCCCAGCCCAAACCATAAGACCTAAAATTCTGGAAAAAATTGGGGCTGAATCGTGTGTTAGAGGAGGTGTGCACTAAGAAAGGATTTTTTGAAATTCGGCTCCTAAGGACTCCCAGGACTCTCGAAAAATGCGAAATTGCGGGATTGAAACATGAACCATTCCCACAGTTTTCAACCAAACAAGTTGATATTTTTATTTTAAGCTTTATTTGTGGAAATCTTTGAAAGCCCAGAAGATGAGCCCCAACCGACTTCCGGTTGGGGCACTTAATTAATTTTTCCGCACCGATTATGCGATCGGATCCGTTTTTGGTTTATTGTATGGAGCTATGCCATACAATCAGTAAGGTATTTTTATTTTTTTTTGGGACCCACGGTTGATTTTATATGATTTTTGTTGTAAGAGTGCGGGGGTTGCGGGGACTTTTTGGCAGCACGTTGTTTTTGTTGCTTCGGCAGTTTGCAGCACTTACGAACGAATTCCGAACACAGCTCTCACAAAAACAACGTCAGCAGAAGCAGAGCGAGAGATTAGAGAGCAGAGAGAGAGTCATTTGAAGCGAAGGAGATGTTTTTTTCTGGTTTAGAAACACCTGATCAAAATTTGACTATTTGGATACTAGAACGTATTACCTAATTGACGCAATTCTAAGTCAAAGTGTGTAGCCAACCCGTAAAAAGCATAAAAAATTTTCATTTTGATTTAAAAAAAATTTAGAATGGTTTTAAGGGAAAAACTTTCAGACGTCACATTTGAATGTAAGAAACGCAATGACACACACACACATCGACAAATTGGCATGTACATAAGTATGTAATGATTAAATTAGGATAAAATAACGGATCACCTAATGGATGCAATTCTGATTCAAAATGTGTATGTATCCCGTAAAATATTAAGGATTTTTAGTTTCTGGGCTCTTCTCGAAATCTGTAAAAAAAATTACAGAAACTATTGAGATATACGTATTCATACGTACATATGCATTTTTGTACTTTAAAACAATAAAATGCGTGCAATAATATATGCGTGCACAAATAACATTCCAATTTAAGAAAAGGTAGTATTCGCACAACGTTGATAATCTGGAAATTGTACCAGCCAAAACATACCCACAAAAATTAAAAAAAGTTGGTTTTAAATTGTGTTAAAGGCGGGGGGAAATTGTTTGAAAATTTCGTCTCCAAAAGGCTCACACGTCATATTACATCCACAGTTTTCACTAAAAAGAGTTGGAGCTTTATGTGCGTTTTTTTTTTAAATTTTCCTTATTTCCGAAAATATTTAACTCCAGCTGTTGATCCCCAGCCGACATTGGGCCACTTCCTTTTTTGTTTACCTACCGATCCTGCGGGCGGATCCGTTTTTCGCTTAAACCATTTTGTCCGTGGCCTTTCATAGGTTTGTGTTATCGAGTATTACTATAAAAGAGTAGAAGTCGATTTGCGTCATGTTCCCCCAGCCCAAACCATAAGACCTAAAATTCTGGAAAAAATTGGGGCTGAATCGTGTGTTAGAGGAGGTGTGCACTAAGAAAGGATTTTTTGAAATTCGGCTCCTAAGGACTCCCAGGACTCTCGAAAAATGCGAAATTGCGGGATTGAAACATGAACCATTCCCACAGTTTTCAACCAAACAAGTTGATATTTTTATTTTAAGCTTTATTTGTGGAAATCTTTGAAAGCCCAGAAGATGAGCCCCAACCGACTTCCGGTTGGGGCACTTAATTAATTTTTCCGCACCGATTATGCGATCGGATCCGTTTTTGGTTTATTGTATGGAGCTATGCCATACAATCAGTAAGGTATTTTTATTTTTTTTTTGGGACCCACGGTTGATTTTATATGATTTTTGTTGTAAGAGTGCGGGGGTTGCGGGGACTTTTTGGCAGCACGTTGTTTTTGTTGCTTCGGCAGTTTGCAGCACTTACGAACGAATTCCGAACACAGCTCTCACAAAAACAACGTCAGCAGAAGCAGAGCGAGAGATTAGAGAGCAGAGAGAGAGTCATTTGAAGCGAAGGAGATGTTTTTTTCTGGTTTAGAAACACCTGATCAAAATTTGACTATTTGGATACTAGAACGTATTACCTAATTGACGCAATTCTAAGTCAAAGTGTAAT